>JALHCF010000058.1:0-65602 GCA_024341135.1 Tolypocladium album
TTTTTTTTTTGGCATCATGCGCAAGACGGCGAGAATCAAGACAATGGACAAGGGCAAGGAGGGGCAGAGCCGGCTCTGGCGCGCTCAGAGCACTCCTAGACGAGCCCCTCGATACATGGAAATCGGGGCCGCGGAGGGGCAGGCAGGCGTTTTGACTCGCCGCCATCAGTCTTTGTATTGGTGACGCCGTCCCCCCATCCCCCTCGGAAGCGGCGTGGGTAGGAAGATGGGTTCGACGAGCAACGAACGAGCCGATAGATGTGGCCAGAGTCCTAGACCAGTTGAGACAGTAACCCAGCCTGGATGGTTGGCGGAATGCCACATTAATTGAATTGTTTCGGGCTGACATTACCTTTCCTGATGTGTTCGAGCAATGGATGGATGTCGACTTTGAGGTCAGGCGACCGGCAGCCGACAGGGGTATGAGAGTTGGGACACTCTTAATATAATGCGTGCATGACTCGATGGTACAATCATATTGGCCTTGAGCTGGTTCAAGTCCGAAGATGCATTGACCAGACTGCAGATCCCCTACTTGCGGGTGTGCATTGCCCCTCCATGTGGTATGACGACGGACTGAGACGAGGTAGTTAAACCAGTTGTCGACTACTCCGTATGCACCGCAGTGACAAGATTTGTGCCAAACAGCTGATGCATGGAAGCCTGAGCGGGCAAAATTTTATGTTGAGTGCGGGAACATGATGGGCTGCGGTTGCGACGGTCTCTGAACGCGTCGAACCCCTAGGGTGCGAAACGTTTTGCGCAGAGTGGTGCTGGTCAGACGCAACGACAGCGTGATACGTGAGCCAGACGAGCACGAACCATCTCTGTTGCATCTGCCCTGAGTCCATATCTGAACTTCTCGAAAGACGTGGAATTTGTCTTGCGGTATGTGTCTATTGCCGGGCAATGCACTACCAACCCAGGTCCAACACCATACTTTCTGTGACCGCAGTATATAAACTATTCAGGGGTGCGGGAAGAGGTAAGAGTGGTGCCATTTATCTCGAGGCGCTGACCTCCGCTCGAGTCCACCCCGACGACTTGCCAAGACATAGACCCCGCCGGTGCCTGTTGGGCCTGTTAGAGCCGCATGGCTGCTCGTGTGTTCTCGCGGGTACAAAATCTCGATTCCGCTTCATCTTTTGTAACTTCTCTTCTATTTCAATTTCTTCTATTCCAATTACAGCCCTTCGAATCCAATGGACAAGCGCCCCAATTCGCTTCTGGCTTTGCCAGCCGAGATACTCCTCCATATTGGCAGCTCGGTTCCGTCAAACAGTGATCTCAATAAGTTTGCGAGATCCTGTCGCCTGCTGCACAGATGCCTCAATCGTGCCCTTTACACTCGTGACAAAGAACTCTACGACAACCATTCCATACGCTGGGCCGTCTTGGCAGACGTTCCAGAAACAGTTCAACTCGCCCTCTCTGTTGGAATAGATGCTAGCATTTTCAAACCGTCGCTACTCCACCGCGCTGCCGCATACGGGCGTGTTCGTGTCATACCGCTCCTGTTGACAACTTGTCGTCTCGATATTACGGCTTTTGACGATCGTGGTTGGACTCCTCTGTTGCAAGCGGTTGCAAGAGGCGAACATGTTGAGTCTGTTGAGACCGTACGCGTGCTGCTTGCGCATGGCGCAGATCCCAATCAGCCGTCTCAGGATGGTCAGGCACCCTTGCACGCCGCGGCGGATCGTGGTCTGGTTGACACGGCCGCTCTCTTAATCCAGCACGGCGCAGATATCTCTCTGCGCGATAGGAAGAGTCGGACTCCGCTGCACATCGCTGCCTTCTCCGGACGAGCCGAGACGGTGCAACTACTGCTGGACCACGGCGCGGATCCAGCACTCAGAGAGGCACAAGGACTGACCGCTCTAGCCTTGGCGATATACGCCGGACGGCACGTCGGCGCGTTAAAGGTGTTGGTGAAGCCTACATTCAACACGTATGAGTCACCGAACGAAGCCGCACCCCTTCTTATACGAGCAGTGACAGACTGCGATACTGAACTTGTACAATTGCTACTCGACCACGGCGTGAGCCCGAATGTTGACGCGCTCGATACTTGGAACGTGCCACTCCACAAGGCCGCCGAAAAGGGGGATATAAGCATTGCGGGACTACTTTTACGTTATGGCGCAGACGTCAATGCAACATGTCCGGACAACACGACGCCGTTATACCACGCATTTTATGGCGACCATGTCGAGATGGTGAAGTTCCTCCTGGAGGCTGGTGCAGACCCCTGGATCGATAAAGCATTCCAGCCTCTTGATTGGGCTATTGATCTCGGCGATATAGAAATCGTCAGGGAGCTGCTGAGAAAAGGTGCCGACGTTGATGCCACCGCCCCGGGGGGATGGAGACCACTGAGCAGCGCCGTTATGAAGGACCACGTGGAGATGGTGAAAGAGCTTCTCAATGCCGGAGCAAACGTGAGGCATGGGACACCCGAGGGCCCACTGCTGTATGCTGCCGCCGGTGATGCAAGCATAGATACTCTCCGCCTTTTACTTTCGAATGGGGCCGACGTCTCCGATACGGACCAGAATGGTCGCTCGGCCATGCATGGGGCAGCGCAATGCGGTGATCTCGACAAAGCCAAGCTATTCGTCCAGCACGGAGCTGAGCTCTCGGCTCCAATGGCGGACGGCAGCACGCCTCTGCATGTGGCAATTCTCGGCGAGCATGTGGAAGTCGTTAAGTTCCTTGTCGAGCAAGGCGCCAAAGTCGACTGCATCGCCGAGCAATGGACCCCTCTCTCCGCTGCCTCCGCAACAGGAGACCTAGAGACTGTCCTTCTGCTGCTTGACCATGGGGCCGATGTTAATCTGAAGAGCGGCGAGAACACCGCTCTTCTCGCTGCCGCCGGCTACCAGCATGCAGAGATATGTGAGTTGCTGCTGCAGCATGGCGCCGACGTGACCGCTCGCAACGCCGAAAATAGGGGAGTTGCGCATCTGGCTGCCGCATGTGGCCTCGATGGGATTTTGGTTCGACTGCTTCGTAGTGAGCAGTTCGATGTCGACGAGCAAGACGCAGACGGTCGGACCGTGCTGCATCTTGCGTCTATGCGTGGGCACGTCGATGCTGTCAAAGTCTGGCTTGGGCAGACCCCTTGTCCAGCTGCGGGTACCAAGGACATATATGGAGCGACAGCCCTCATTCTGGCGGCGCGCAACGGACACGTCGATGTTATTTCGGCGCTACTTGAGTTACCAGATGTTTCTCTCAACGAACGCGACGGCTTTGGTCATACAGCCTTGTATTGGGCTGGCAGATGCGCCGATCAGGCAGCACGAGTGGCTCTCGCGTGCTTCGCTGAGAAGTTGGGAACGACGCTGATAGAGGATTATGAAGAAGCCCAGCTCAATGGACAGGAACCACAGGTTGCTTTCCAAAACGACTCCTGCTACTGCGATATCTGCGGGCGATGCAACACATATGCGTCGTATGGAAACGCCAAAGAGTGCCACAGCTGCGTCGTCGGCAACACGATGCTCATTTGCTCTGAATGCGTCGAGGCCGGAGCAAAGTGTCGCGACCAGGAACACATGGACAATTGGACGCGCCACGAATGCAAATGCGTCGAATGGAGGTACCGCAATGACGACGGCTACACGCCCTTGGGCCTGGGCAAAGTCTTTCTCGACTTCTACAAGTTTCTGACCACGTTGCACTACGACCCTGCCAAGTTGAAAGTGCCCCCTCCGGGCGGTTGGCCTCACATGACGGACGAATACTGCGCGGGCTTCAAATCCGACTTTGTCATCGACGTCCTGCGCCATCTGCCGTACTTTGAGCGAGACGGCAGGTCCGCGGCAGTGGAGTATAAGACCTGGCTGATAGACTACAGCGCCTGGAGCACCGAAGAATTCGCATCGGGTGACGAGTACGCGGGGCATATGGAGATGGAAGACGTTGAAGGCCAGCCTGTCAGGGCCGAGGATTATTTCTACTTTGCCGAGGGCCGCGAAAGCTTCGGCTCGTACTTTTGGCTGCTTGCGAGAGAAGGCACAGTGGTAGACGAAATGATCAGGGCCCAGGACGTAGACAAGGGCGACGTTAGGGGTTTTTTCGAGGAGCTTAAGGTTATGTATCGGAGTATGAAGCGGATCCCGTGTTTTGGAAGGGTTACAATTCTGGCCGAAGACGTGGAGGAGTACGAAGGAGAGGAAATCACGAAGGCGCACGTCTTTGGGCAGACGGAAGAGTGGGGGACCGACTTGGATGTTCACTACCTCCGACAGCTGTACCGCCAGTACGGCTGGCCGACATCTTTCGACCGCGAGGGGGCGCGGCGGGCGGTCGACGAGCTGTTCGACGAGATGCCAGAGCACCGCGGAGACTGGCAGGAAGATAATTACTGGAATTAACGCCGTGCACCCGTGGCATGAAGCGTGTGAAAAGTCATGGAATATTGTACACTGCGCAAGTCGAGAAAAGGTCACGCCATGACGGGCCCAACCCTCACTTGCTCGCGGCTCTGCCTCGCCTCTGCCGTCGTCGACTGTTGAGATGGTGGCCCGCGTGGCCGTGCGGACGTGGAAGCCGTCGCAGCTCTACCTGGTGGAGCAGCTGGTCAATTGCATTCGATACAGCTTCATCGCCATCACCAACTTTTCCACACCGACGCAGTGCCGATCCGCGTCTCCCTACCTTTTGATGTCATCACTACCATTGGAACACCCCAGCTGCGTACGTTCTATATGGGAGCGTAAGTCTCGTAGGCTCGGATCTCGTACGCCGCATTTGCACGGTCGCAGTGTTTGGGGGGCGTCATGGTCTGGGCCATGAGCCATGACAACCGCGACGGAGACTACGCTCAGGCGCTCGCCAAGGCAGTCAATCGCTCGCTAAAGACCCTTCCTAGCGATATATTTATTACGATAGGAACTTAAGATGCGGTCAAAGATCAAGACAACTACTGCTGATAGTTCAATTGCAGCGACGAGTATTCGTCTGGGTTTTCCGAGTCTGCCGAAACCACAGAGCTACGATACTATCTTTACAATTCACTGATCAATCTAACCTATCCGGTAGACCCCGGCGCGTTGCTGCTTGCCACCACTTCCAGGTATGGGATAGGGTACGCGACCTTCACGAGACTCGTAGACCTGCTTGCTACGGCATTCGGGTCCAAGTCGATGGAAGCATCCATGAGAGATATGCTGGAGATTGAGCCCAATGCTGACCGACGAGTAGCCAGTGTCGAAGAGATTTAATAATGGACAGGGATGGGCGGCATGAGCAATGATTTCTTTGCTGATTTCCTATACGATATGGAAGGAACTACAACCGCCATGCGGGATTGAACGGAGAAAACGTTGCCATACTTCAGGAGAGAACCTTCGGTCTTGGACGCGGTGCCAGAGACTCTCGTTGTAGCCCCGACATCAGAAGAGCCTTTGAAGGAATCTTGACTGGCGAATGGTCTCTGCACTATGCTCGTTGGGTGATCACATCAGACGATATCATTCTCGAGATTGCCTACTGGATCGGACCTCGACTCGGCGTGAACCCGCCAAATGACATCAGGGATAGATACGTCGATGCGGAGAGTGGTCGACATTGGATCGTCTTCCACATCCACTTCATACCGGACACAGAGGCGGTTATCAACGAGCCAACGATCATAATGACCCAGATGACGACCATTTGCTCATGTTCGATAGACAAGACTGATTTCATGACGAGCTTTACGCCGGTGCCACGGGAGTCAATGTTCTTCATAGCAATTCGCCAATCAAGTATGCCCAAGGCGGGGTTGACTCCCGCGTGGAATGGCGCCGGAATTATATGGACAGCAGCAATGCCAGAACAATTGCGTTCTCATGCACGCAGCCAGATCCCCGAGCAAGTTGGTACATTGGCAGGGGCGCCCCCGGGGCGCCCCTGAGGGGCTGGCGGAGCTCTTGGATCGTTGGAGTCGATTACTACACAGCGAAGGTATCGTGGACATGTAAGCGTTTGCCTGGCTCTACACCGACGAGAGAGGAAGAGCAACTTCAACGACTTCCCCTCCTATGAGCCTGAGACACCTGAGGCCATTCGAGGGGGCGCTTGAGGGTAATTGGGTTTCGAACGCTGAAACTTCTGGATGGGTTGAGGTTCGAAGGCCTACCGGATCTAGTTCCTTATTCTGACTTAGTGGAATACGAGGGAGAGTTCGACAGACCTCTCCGTATGTAGGAGGAGACTGAAGTAAAAAAGGAAATAAGGATGATGCTGGGACAGAATTTGTTGACGCCTCAGTGTATTTCATCTTTATGTGACCTGCTTCCGCCGAGCATGCCTAGAAGACTTGAGGAGCGTACAGTGAGTGATGTGAAGGGTGTAAAATCCTACTCTGTGTTGGCCAATTACGGCGCGAATAGACCGCCGCAACATGTTGTCAGAGCCTGAACATGTGACTCACTCGCCGTAGACGATTGTGGATATTACGTGCGAAGAATACAAAGATGCCTGGTCAGTCCAATTCACCAACTTAATTACTCAATTACCATCCGCAAACGTCGCATCCGATGTGGGGATTCGTACTGTTTTCAAGGTCGACCAACACCAACGTATTCCTTTGTGCCGCAGACAGCGCGCACATCCGAGTTGCTTTCATGTTCTAGCACTCGTCTTCACGGGGCGTCGTGTACAGTCCATTCAAGGAGTATAGAGCCCGGTAAAATCCTTCCCAGGCCACACGGTCCGACTTAGAGAAGTCACAGGAACAAGTCAACACCTTGCCAGCGCAGCGCCACACATCCTGCGGGCCACAGCAGATGAATTATATCACTCGACCCTTCTACTGTCAGGAACAGATTGAACTTTTGACCTTCGATGGAATCGTTGATTCCACTATCAGAACGGGGGCCTCGATTCGATGCCTCCGGATGCCCCCTTGTCGTCTTGGACGAGCACGCCGTCTCTGCACCCCTCGTGCAGGCAATCTTCGACGAGAATGTCGAGGCCGTGGCGCGTGCCCTTGACTTGCATCCCGAGCTAGCTGATAGCGTTGTACATCACCACGGGAGATCCTATCGCAACTGGCACCACGCTCAATGGAGGCAAACAAAGTACAAGGAGCCTGCTGTGTTCAAACCAAGGGACTTTCCTCTGATGACTGAGCCAATTCTTCTCTTTGCATGTCGCATACCGGAATTCAAGCTCCTTTTCAGATACAAAAGGAAGATATCTCGGGAAAGTGTTGAAATCCTTCGCCTGCTTGTCGACCGCGGCGCGACCCTAAACCATCCGTGGAAACGGCGGATAGGGAGCTGGAGTGACGAGGCTTTCCGCGTGGTTTGTAGCATATACGACGAACCAGAAGTTGTGCGTCTCCTCGTGCGCGCAGGAGCCAACTGCCTCTGCAACTCGAGCCTTGACCCTCCGCCTCGAGATGGTGTCCTCCTCCAGCTCAGCACGGCCGCAGCGTACGGCGCCATTGGTACAGTCAAGCAGCTGCTTGACTGTGGCGTTCGTTGCCACGACTGGGACATGGATTCCTTACTGCTCAGTCGTCCACCATTGCATGTGGCAGCCAGTCACGGTCGCGCAGATATCATCGAGCTGCTTCTTGAACACGGCGCTGCATCAGACCTTGAACTAAGACCAGCCCTGGATGAGCATGGCGCGGACGGCCGCTTCGGCAACGCCCCTTTGGTGCTTGCAATCACGAGAGACCAGTTCTGGACGGAAGAGGACCGCCAGGAGACTCATAGGGCGTGGCTGCGAGACGACGATCTCGAGAGTAGAGAACGAGCTGTCCTCCTCCTTCTCGACAACGGCGCGTGCGATTTTAACCACGATCTTTGGAGCAGTATGAGCACGACGTGCTCCCTGCCCTTGCTTTATTATGCTTGCCGCTGGGCAGGGAAACAAGTCATTTCACGGTTCATCACATGTTCCCGGGAGAGTATCAACGAGACCTTTTCCTGTGTCACTGGCCGATCGATCACCTATCCAGAGTTTGATGCTGGAGGAGACGGGGCCACATACCTTCACGAAGCCGCCAGCCATGTCAACACGCAAGCGATGCAGTGTTTGGTTGACGCAGGCATACAGCCCGCGACTGACAGCCACGGCAGAACACCTCTGCATTGGTTGGCCTTGATGGCACATGGGCACAGCCAGGAAGTGGAGGACATCCGGTTGAACAGCGATCCCGACTTTCCTAACCCTTTGGTGGCTGCCGCCCGCTACCTATGCGACTCGGTCGGCGTCGAAGTGGACACCCTAGATTCCTTCGGGAGAACAGCCTTGCATTATGCTTTCAGGTCCCATGCCTACGAGCTAGCTATATTCCTTCTAACTCGTGGTGCCAATTCATCCGTCCAGGACCACGACGGCCGGAACCCGATTCACTACATAGCAGAGTTTCCATGGCGCGGCGGCGAGCACCATCTGGCCGACGTGGAAAGGGCGCTGGAACAGATACTATGCACTACCATCGACACTAGGGATCGCAACGGGGATACCGCCTTGACCATGGCATGTGCTGCAGCGCACTATAGCACGGCGAAGCTGATCCTGGCCATCGGCGGCGATGTAAACGCGCGCAACTCCAAGTCTTTGACACCGCTGCACTGCCTTGCCCGACGGCCCATCTGGAAGCAGCGAATGCCAAATCTGGGCCATCTATATGACCCGAGGAAGGAGGATGATGAGCCGGCGAGGTTGCGAAGCGCTCTGGTTGACGCTGGCGCGGACGAGTCTGCATGCGACGACGAGGGAAACACCGCGGCCGAGGTTGAAACCAGCGAGGCGCTACGTATGCTTCAAATAAGGGTCGAAGTAGAGAAGGAAAGAAAGGAGGCTGAAGAGTTCCGCCGCATGGGATACGGTCGCGGCGAGATAATAAGGCGCCGCAATATGGCAGCTGCGGCAGCCAAAGCCTCCTCCGCACCGGAGGGATGTCAGGCCGGGCATGGGCGAGGAGACCCTCGCAAATCAGCCCCATCATGATGTTTACAGAACAGATGAGCGTCTTTCTAGAAGTTAACGGTCGTGAATGGAATCATTCTATTCCTGTTGCTATGTATTGTCTTGGTGACGTTGCGCGGCGCCTATCAGACGAACCGCTCAATACATGCAATTCTGGCGACGTCTGGTTCAGGGGCATCTGGGTACCGCCGAGGTGTTTGCAGTCGTTATTAGCACGTCCGAGCATAACGGAGCCGTCGCTCCCCATGCCGTCATACCAGCCGTGGTAGCTGTCCACGCTCTCGACCGGGTCAGAGAAGCGGAAGAGCAGGCCGGCTTGCCGACGATTGTCATAGGTGTTAGCGTCAACTGGACGTTGTGAACCGGCTCCGTTGCACAACCGACTCTCCATCTCGCATCAATATTCAATTACATGGCGGCCTGGCAATATGCAGACAGTCCACCCTCGACTGCCCATCCCTCGTACACCTTAAGCAGCCCGCCAAGTCTGACGAGCGCCCCTGTGAATACCAGCACATGCATCCAGTTGTGACTCTGCCCGAGCAGGTCGAACGTCCCAGGGAACCAGCGTTCCGGCACCCTCGCTGCATACACCGCAGCACCCGCAAAGTTGATAACGGCGAGCCCCAGGAACGACCGCAGACCCATGACGGCGTCCAGCGCAACGAGGCCATCGCCGCCGCCGCCACCAAAACCACGCCAAGCATGCACCACGGGGGCGAAGAGGCTCGCGCCGAGGAAGCAGTACATGAGGAAACGTGCAGTGCGGAAGCTTGGCGTGCGGAAGCGCGGCTGCAAGGTGAAGACGGAGCAGCCGGCGGCGGTGGCCGTGACCGCAGAGAAGTAAAGGATGCGCAGCGAGGGGGGCGCGCAGTGGAGCGCGAAATGCGTGCCCGACACGCCGGTTCCCCACATAACGAGCACGATACCGAGGTGATCAAGCTGGTTGCCGAAGCGGTGCAAAGGCGCGCTGTGGTCTGAGAGGGTGTGAAAGGCGGTAGAGAGGGCGAAACAAACGACGACGCAAAGGTAGTAGACAGAGACGGCAGCGATATCTGGGAGGTTAATATGCCGGCTTGACACGATGGCGGAGGAGTGGACGTGTATGAAACGTCCGAGGCCGAAAAGGAATTGAAGGGCACCGACGAGATGTGACCATATGTTGGCTGGCGAGGTTAGATGAAATGCAACAGAATAGTAGAAGGATAATCGCTCGTCGAGTTGCGACTAACCAGTCTCATTGTGTATCTCAAGTATGGTTTTGATAGATTTCGTATACGAGAACGAGGCGGGCCTGTGATATCAGCCCATGATTTCTACCGCCAGGGATGTGCCTCACGCACCGGTATCCCGTCAAGATATACTCATTGTCCCTGTTCCCGTGAGCTTCTGAGCTTCGGTGCTGTTGCCGGAGGCACGTGTCCATACTTCTGCCACGGAACTATGGAGAACTGTCAGCGAGCGCATCCCGATGAAGGTCAGGGTCGCACTTACAGATGTCCTTCCAAGCCAAGAGCCGCACGATTTTACCATTGTCACCCATTTTCAAACCGAGGATACCGCGCGTAAAACCGCGAAAGTACGGAGGCGCCACGCGAGAAAAAGGAACAAAAAAAAAGCTCTTGGGGCACACAAGTAACGATAGAAGGGGAAACGAGGCGCAACCCGCTGATGAAAGATGCAGAGAGGGGGCAGACGGCTACCAGGCGCATTTGCCTCCGTGCCGCCCCAGGCTCCCCCGCCTTGCAGGGGTTCCAGGAGACAGGGGACGGATCGTCTTAGACCCCATCTAGGTCTATCTAGAACCGCGCGCCTACGCGGTTGCGGCAGTCTTTCCAACCAGCTATCGCTATCTCGTAGCTGTCTTGCTGTTATTGTCGTTACTGCTGCTATTGTTGCTATTGTTATTACTATCGCTGTCGCCACGGCTTCTTGCGCGGTAGCGGCTGGTTGCGAGTGTGTAAAGATATCAGAACTTCACGTGCGAGGGAAAGCCCAAGAGAAAGCACAAGTAGTGCGCGTATGGTTAGCAGATGCACCCGCATCACTTGTGCGGACCTCGTTTGCAAGGCAGCTGTGCCAGCTGTTCACCAGGAGCGCCGCGCTAAAGAGTGCGAACGACTTGGGCAGAGACGCTTGCTATGGCCCGATCCACCGGCCACCCATATCATGGGAACATACTTGACGGCGGCGCGTGTCTCTCGACAGAAGCTCCGTACACCTGACAGATATTGCGTTGCGCCGACGGCTTACGCAACCCCAGGACCATCATCGTCAAGTTGCCCGACAATGGCTCAGCCAACACCAGCTACACAAGGATGGGCGACTACCTCCGGAGTCCGACCGCTAACCAAACTACTCGTACCTGTACTATTAGAATAGAAGACTAGGGCTTATTTTGCCGACCCGAAAATGAAGGCTTCGAGCTCTTGGTAAGATGAAGCGAGGTCCTCATTCAACAGAATGATGTCGTACAAGCCCGGCGTCTCAGCTTGCTCAAGCTCAGCACGAGCTCGGAGGAGCCTCCTCTCAATACTTGCTTGACTCTCCGTGCCGCGTTCCCGGAGCCAGGCCTCGAGCCTGTCGGAGTTCGGGGGCTTGATGAATATATACCGAGCGTCGATGACTGACTTTTCTCGCATTTGCCGGGCACCCTCAACGTCAATCTCCAGCAGGACCACCAATCCATTGGCCGTTCGGTCGGCGATTGTCTGTTTGCTCGTGCCGTAGTAGTTGCCGCTGAAGAACGTATGCTCAACCAAGGCGTCGTGCGCGAGCAGCGCGGTAAACTCGCTCTGCGAAATGTAGAAGTAGTCGTCTCCTTCAACTTCACCGGAGCGGGGCGGGCGCGTTGTGTGGGAGACGGTCTTGGTGAAAACACCGGGATGCGCGTCCTGGAGCATCTGAATCAAGGTCCCTTTCCCCACTCCCGACGGTCCAGATATGACTATGGGTCGGAGATCCATGTCATCTGCGTAAACGATAGTCAACGCGTATTAAAGAGAGATAGGGCGAATAGCAATCATGCCAAGCATTCCGAGGGACGCGGGTTGCAGCTTCGACTAGCCCGCACAAAGGTTATAAATTAAAGACGAAATTGTCAGCTGACTGCTGTACCTATCCTACCAGCCAATGAGTGGTTGGATTCGGTGATGTTGCACGTTAGGCGCCAACGCGCTTGCAGTCTTTAAACACAGGCCAATCGGTGACGTGCCTCCACATTCTTTGCGACTGTCTTGTGAAGCTTGGATCTCCAATGTGCACAAACTTCTCCAGGGACTGAAACTAACGGCACCTCTTCCTATCAATCGCCAGAAATCGTGCCATCTGTGCGGATTTGCTAGTTCGCGGTTTTGGAGAGTGGTGTCGCATGGTTCGTGGTCGGGGGAATTCCAGCCACTCTCGACAGAGCAACGATGCTCCTCACGTTAGCGACATACGGTCCCGTCGAGCACCTATACTAGAGAATGGTATCGTAGAATCGCAACCTGCTCTAGCATGGCAGAAAGGGATCTCGCAGTATGGGGTCTCATTGCCTAGTTCACCGCAATGGACACGGGTCTCATGGCCTGACCTGGTATACTCGACACCCCACGGTTTCGTGGCATATTGTCCAGTTGCGGCTAAGGATTGGCTTTGCACATTGCGTGTCCTATTTGCCCGGAAAAGCGAGTATCGAGCTTAATCGTGCGGTGGTTGGCACGTATACGCGAAGCTTTGATACGGGCGGTCTGAAGAGAGAACATTTGTTCATTCAGGAAATTCAACCCAACTCCGTGGGCCTGCATATCCAAAACAAATGCGATCGCGGGAGATGGCGACTCTCCGGCATCACCTTGCCATAATATAAATCCATGTGCTTTCACCTCATCCAATAGACCGGACGCACCAGCCTCAATCGTCACTCTCATCCATATTTTCCTCCTCGTCCTCGTCACTGCTGCTTTCCTCCAGATTCGGATCCGGCATGACGACGCTATTCAGAAACGAAACCTATTCGGCCGGTTAGCTTCGTCGCAGCGGAGTCTTCAGCCGGCGGCGACGGACAAACGATGATAGAGCCCGCATAATCTCGCCGACTTTCTCCTGCGCGTCGTCCTTGCACAGCATGCCGGCGTCAAGCTTGGTGCCGACGGTGTAGTTCCGCAGTTTTAGTAGCTCAATGTCCCTGTGCGTGATCTCGTAGCCCTGCACCCCGTCGTCAGTTGTCAAAGCGCCCGTCACGACGGTGCTGGAGGAGAGGCCGCACCATTGGCCGCTTCTTCAGAGCGTTCTCCTGGTTCTTGCCCACAAACGCCTTGACCGCGGCTTCCGGACCGGCGCTCGCCTTGACGCCGGGGAAGAAGACCTTCTTCAGCAGCGGCTCGTTGAGCGCCCGGCGCCACCGGTCGTGATGCCTGTCTATGCTCCGCCGCAGCTTCGCCACGGACTGCGCCTCCGGGTGCCAGAGGCCGCCGCCGATGAAGGACGACCCCGGCTCGCAGTGGATGTAGTAGCACGCGTAGGGCCCCTTGCGGCCGGTGCGGGACCACGCGGCCGAGAAGTGCGGCTTGTAAGGCGTGGGGTCCTTGCTGAAGCGGATGTCGCGGTGGATGCGGAAGATGACGTCCTTGACGGGCAGCTCGGGCACCGTCTCGTCGATGGAGATGATGCTCTGGGTGGTGGCCTCGACAAATGACTGCCAGTCCTTGAGAGATCTTCTGTACTCGTCGTCGTGTGCTTGCCGTGTTCAGCGTACTGGTTTGTTGGTGCGTAATGTCAACTCACATTTCAGCCACGGCCGCTTATTGTTTGCCTTGAGGTCTTTGAGAAATAGCAGCGTGTTCTTGTGCAGCTTGTGGTCCTCGTAGTCGATGCCTCCCGTATCTCTCATCTTCACAAGCGGTAGGATCTGAACCTTTCGCGGCGCATCCTCGTCGTCATCGTCTTGATCCTCCTCTTCGGCGTCTTCGGCGCTTTCCTCTTTGTATTGCTCTTCCGAATCCTCCTTCGCCAGTGACTGTCTCTTGGGCGGTCGGCCACGCTGCTTCTTAGGTGGCAACTCGTCGTCCTCCTCCTCCGCTTCACTGTCCTCAAAGTAGGAACTCTTCTTCAGCGTACCGGACAAGCGTCCCGAGCGCCGTCGATTGGTGGCTGGCTCGGGCGCTGAGCGCTTCTGAGCTGGCATGGTGATGATACGTTCCGAGAATTGATTGCGCCGGAGGTAATTGGGAATGAGTTCGGCCAGAAGAGAGAAAGGCCAATTGGCATGGAGATGGAAGTGGTTGCGTCATTGGCTGATTGATGTCCTGATCGCGACGGGCGCGTCGTCGGCCGGGGATCTCGGCGCGTTGTCACGTGACTCACTTCCGGGCGTCTCAACTATCACTCAACAGCAGTCGATGCTACGCCAGGTTTCAAGATTTGCTCGAGGGTTAACAGCATTCGATTCGACCCGCCGGCTTCAACATCTCAATCGCCTCGGCTGCCATGGGACTCCCCGTGGCCAGTATGCTACGACACTTCTTCACTCGTCCACCCTCGATGGAGCGTTTGGTCTTGTTCAAAAGCTCAGTTTGTGCATTTACTGTACATTTCCGGGCTCCATGTAGATTGATATGCCCAAGGTATTCGCCACGATCCACACACTCAATCCCGAAACAGAGCTCTTTATCTTTTGCGCCTTTGGTGATAACGTCTATGCATTTACAACTCGTCGTGCGAGGCTGGCTCATCGTCCTCTGGGGCGCCGCCAGCGCCCTGGTACATCTTCGAAGTGATGGGGTAGGCGACGTTGGACAGCTTCTCCTTCTGCTCCTCAAAGTCCTCGGCCGTAGCCGTGGCGCTGTTCTCCTCGAGCCACTCGGTCGTCTCCTTGACCGCCTCCAGGATCTGATCGCCGTTAGCACAATTGCACAACATCGTAGTCAGTGGGGATGGTGGGCTTACAGTCTCCTTCTCCTCCTCGTCGATCTTGCCGCCGAGACCCTCCTCGTCGTTGACCTGGTTCTTGAGGTTGAAGGCGTAGTTCTCGAGGCCGTTACGGGCCTCGATGCGCTCGCGCGTGGCCTTGTCCTCCTCGGCGTACTTCTCGGCCTCGGAAACCATGCGGTCAATCTCCTCCTGGGTGAGACGGCCCTTGTCGTTGGTGATGGTGATGGACTCCTGCTTGCCGGTGCCCTTGTCGTGGGCGGACACCTTGAGGATACCGTTGGCGTCGAGCTCGAACGACACCTCGATCTGAGGAACGCCGCGAGGAGCGGGCGGGATGCCGGTGAGCTCGAACTTGCCCAGCTGGTTGTTGTCCTTGGTCATCGATCGCTCACCCTCAAACACCTGGATCAGGACCACAGGCTGGTTGTCCGCGGCCGTCGAGAAGATCTGGCTCTTGCGGGTAGGGATAGGGGTGTTGCGCGAAATCAGCTTCGTCATGACTCCACCGGTGGTCTCGATGCCCAGCGTCAACGGGTTCACGTCCATCAGCACGAGCTCCTCGGTTCCCTCCTCGCCAGACAAGACTCCGGCCTGCACCGAGGCTCCGAACGCCACTGCCTCGTCGGGGTTGATGCCCTTAGAAGCCTTCTTGCCGCTGAAAAACTCCTCGATGAGCGACTGGACCTTGGGGATACGGGTGGAGCCGCCGACGAGAACAATGTCGTCGATCTCGGTCTTCTTGACGTTGGCGTCCTTGAGGACCTGCTCAACGGGCTTGAGGGTCTTCTTGAACAGGTCCATGTTGAGCTCCTCGAACTTGGCGCGGGTCAGGGTCTCGGAGAAGTCGTTGCCCTCGAAGAAGGCCTCGATCTCGATGCGAGTGCTCATCTGCGACGACAGGGTACGCTTGGCCTTCTCGGCCTCGCGCTTCAACTTGCCCATGGCCTTGAGGTCCTTGGTGACGTCGACATTGTTCTTCTTGTTGTAGGCCTTGGCGAAGTGGTTGATGACACGCTGGTCGAAGTCCTCACCACCCAGGTGGGTGTCACCGGCGGTGGCCAGAACCTCGAAGACGCCCTGGTCGATGGAGAGCAGGGACACGTCGAAGGTGCCGCCACCAAGATCGTAGACGATGATCTGGCGCTCGCCGTCGGTCTTGTCCAGACCGTAGGCGATGGCGGCGGCCGTGGGCTCGTTGACAATTCGGAGGACGTTCAGCCCGGCAATGATACCGGCGTCCTTGGTGGCCTGTCGCTGGTTGTCCTGTGCAAGGGATTAGCAGCGGTCGCGACGCCGGTTCGCGCATCGTGGGGACTCACGTTGAAGTAGGCGGGGACCGTGACGACGGCGTGGGTGACCTTCTTGCCCAGATAGGACTCGGCAACCTCTTTCATTTTTCCAAGGACCATGGCCGACACCTCCTCGGGAGTGAACGTCTTCTCATCTCCACTGACCTTGACCTTAACGACGGGCTTGCCATCCTTGGCCACGACCTTGTAAGGGAAGTGCTTGATGTCCTTCTGGACGTCCTTGTCGTCGAACTTGCGGCCGATCAGGCGCCTGCGAGCTGGTTAGCAGCTGCGATGCCAAGCCGGATTTGGATTCAGATTCAAGGCTTAGGTAGTCTTACTTGATATCGTAGACGGTGTTGGTGGGGTTGGCCGCGGCCTGGTTCTTGGCCGAGTCGCCGACGAGGCGCTCCTCCTCGGTGAAGGCGACGTAGGAGGGAGTGATACGGTTACCCTGGTCGTTGACGAGAATCTCGACCTTGCCCTTCTGCATCACACCGACGCAGCTGTATGTTGTACCCAGATCCTGGAGGGCGGGAACGTGGTCAGCGAACGAGTCCCTCCCGGCGCGGCGGCCGTCGGCGCAAACCGTCTCAGCTACTCACAATACCAATGACAGTGCCGTAGTTCTCGGTGTCATCTGCCTGAACAGTCTGGACAAAGGCCAGGGGCGCAAAGAGGAGGGTGATCCAGCAGAGCAGCCCAAGGCCCAGGGCCATGGAGCTCCGTGAGCGGGCCATTGTGGCAGAGATGTGTGTACGCGGGCGCGTATCCTCTAGATGCACCGCGACGAATTAAAGGAAAGGGGATGTAGAAATAGAAACGAAGCACAGACGTCCGACGCAGCGAGGTGCCTCTGTGGTCCTCGATCTATGCGTGTTCGCCAGGAATGGAGAATCTGTGGTGGTGAGGTGGTGGAAGAGAAGCGATGGGTCCAGGAGGAAGAAGCGCTTAAGAAGCCTTCGGCCGTCCCGAAAAATGTCGAGGTGTCCAGAAGGTACAAAAAGGCCAGATTTCACCTCCGGTGCCTGGCGCGCCACTGGAGGTACCGCTAGAGGAAGCCCCACGTGACAGGGATCTGTGCGAGCTTCCGCGGCGTTCTGCACTGTGCCGGCGGCGTTGGAGCTAGTCACTTTTCCAACGGGTGACCTGGTGCAGACGCCGTATCCGCCCAGCCGACTACGTTGGTTGGAGACGGATGCACAGTGCGATACTGTCTCCCTTCTCAGGGTCCGTCACATTGAACTGGGGGCCATGGCGTCAATTCCTACGTGTTTGCCGCTGTCTAGGGCGCTGTTTGGGGGCACGTTGGCTTGGCTTGCCGTGGCTGTCACAGGGCAGCTTACGGTACGGGGCTTGGGAGGAACCTACGGGGCTGCTCGTTGGTTATCATACGGTATGGATGCTTTCACGGACGTGGCTACTTCTGACTGGGACCGGCAGCAAGCACGGCGCCAATGAGGCAAGTTGGCATCTTCTGCCTGAGTCACTGCTGGCGAGTGGCCAAAAGTTGACACCGTCAGACGAAATTGAACACATGTACGGAGTATTTGCAGATGCCACAGCTTGGCGCTCAACCTCCACAGTTCGCATGGTGGCCACCCATAAGGCACGACCGCTACTCCGTACTTAGGTGGCTGTTTCGAGAATGTTCCAACCTCCAACCAATGCATCAATGCTTCGCACGCGACCAAAGGGGTAGTCGGCTCTGGCTCATGTCGTGGCGGCACTCACCACACGCCCGATCTAACTCATGTCTCGTCTCAAACTACCACACTCGCCTCAAATGGCTCTTCATTCCAATATCGTGTGCTCTCCTTGTCTATACTAAGCTTGCTAAGATAGATGGAACCCTATACTTTTGGCTTCGCCCTGTAGCTTCTACTCCAGCAAACCAGCCGCAATAGTCTCACCACCACTTCGGATGACAACCCTCTGGCCGGCTTCCAGCGGGATTTTGGAATTCAGCTTGACTCGAAGACGTGCCACCCCGCCTGGCTGGACAACCTTGGGTTGCTTCTTGATGACCTCTCCTGTGGCCTTGTCAAGCGTCGCCGATATAGCTTGAATCTGGCCGGCGGCGTGCAATCTGCCTCGGTGAAGATCCACTGGCATGAGCATGACGTGGTCAAAAGCCATGGCCTTCATTGTGAAGGTATCCCCAACCGGGATAGGCTCCTTTGCACCGCAGATTATATCCCCAACCCGTATATGAATTGGGTCGATGTTGGTCAGCGCCATGCTCACGCTCTGCCCGGCCACCGCCCAGTCCTGCGAATCTGTGTCCACCACGATCGACTTGATGTAGGCTGATTCTCCGCTGGGCTGCACTATGATAGCATCTCCGACCTGAGTCGTGCCCGAGTCGATCCTGCCGGCCAAGGTCGTCGTCCCCTGCTGAGACCTGAAGACCTCGGAGATGGCCATCCTGAAGGGCTTCTTGAGCGCCCGCGGCGTGGATGGCCCCGACGTTTCCAACGCCTCCATCAGGGTCTGGCCGGAATACCACGAGGCGGCCGTGTCCTCGATCTTGCGGGCGATGTTGTCTCCGTTCAGCCCTGAGATGGGAATGAAGCTCACATACTTGGTTTGAAAGCCGAGGCCAGTGAGAAAACCACTGACTTGCTCGGAGATTTCGTTGAAGCGCTCCTGCGACCAGTTGACCATGTCAAGCTTGTTCACGGCCACAATCAGTCGCTGCACACCCAAGCTCCGCAGCAGCAAGACGTGTTCCCGGGTCTGCCCCTTCAGCCCCTTCTCGTATGCTCCGGTATTGGCGTCGATAACCAGGATGGCGATGTCGGCCTGGCTCGCGCCGGCAATCATATTCGGAACAAAGTCCCGGTGTCCTGGGGCGTCTAGGATGGTGAACTTTGTCGTGGGGGTCTCAAAGTGATTGGTCGCGATGTCAATCGTCACTCCGCGATCTCGCTCCTCGCTCCCCTGGTCCATCACCCAGGCCAAGGCAAACGATTGCTTGCCCGCCTTTTCCGCCTGCCTCCTGTACTTGTCGACAGTCCGCTGTTCCACGAATTTGAGCTCCAATAGCAAGCGGCCCATGAGAGTGCTTTTTCCTGCGTCGACATGCCCTGTTTGCTCACCGTTAGCCTACGGGTTCGGTAGATGGTCTCTTCCGCTCCTTACCAACGACGACAAATGCCGTGCTCTTCTTGCTGTTGCTATTCTCAAACTCCTTGACGACGTCAAGGCCCTTGCTCTTAGGTGGGGGCACATCAGCGATCTTGAGAGTCGAGAGCCCGTTGGTAGCGTCTGCTTGCTTCTGGGCGGCTGCTGTTGATGTCTTCTTCGACCCTTCTGCAGCCGTCTTCTTCGGCGCGGCCTTCGGTGCCGCTGCTGCCTTCTTCCCCGCTGGACCAAGAATTAGAATTAGCTCATCATTTTGCCTTTGCAAAATTCGAACCTTTCGCCTGGGCCGCGAGCACAATATCGTCTGGGCTCGGCTCAGAGAAAGCTGTGGCGTGAAAGGCAGAGGAGGACGCGTATGGCATCGCAAACACATCCGGCCTGTTTGCTTGCCGCGCATCTAGAGCAGAATGGAAGAGCGTCTGGGCAAAGGCAGATGGAGCAGCTTTCGAAGCGGCAACCGCCACGTCGCTGTCCCCAGGTTTGCTGTGGATGTGGTCCGTCCCGTCGACAGTCGCATTTCTCTCTTTTTCCGGAACAAAGTCGACGTTCTGAAGAGCTTCACGCTCATCCAGTGGAGACGTCTGAGCCTGATCAGGCGCGCGTCTTGTGGACTGAAGCGCCGGCGTGTCTGAGCTCTTCTGCTTTTTGGCTGGGCTTTGCGCTAAACACGCGCCCTCTTTGCCGTTGTGGTCCGACAATGAGAGCCTCTTCATGCTGTTTTCGGCTTGCAAGGCCTTCGCTTGTTCTTTCTTTTCGTCGTTCTTCTTCTTTCTTGCAGCAGCGAGAGCTTGAAGCTTAGACATCTTGGGCGCGCCCTCGCTGCCACCCAAGAGTCCACCACGAGGTTGAAGCGGCGGTATGAGCGTGCTTTGTCGATGCTTGGGTACGTCCAGCCAAGGCATGTCGCGGAACTCCGATTGAAGAGAGAAACGAGGTGTTTCGAGGACGGGCCAACGGGCAACGGAGACCTTGGGACTCAAATAGCCATGCGTCCCTCCTCTGCCTTGCACCCGCAGCCCGTGATCTGCTCCAGGGGTCCTCACAAACAGGCCGAGTGTATCAGAAAAGGAGAATTCGCCAGACTTACCCTCGGGTGCTTTCTCCTTCTTCGGCGTAGGCTTTGGTGCGGGAGAAATGAAAGTTCGAGTCACGTAGGCGACGGTCCTCTCAACGTCGTAGTAGTAATGCCATAGAGCCTTCTGGATCTCCGCTACTTCAACCTTCCCCGCGTCGTTTCCGAGTGCCTTTTGGACCTCGGTTGTGCCGTTTGTCATTTTGATTCTGTCCTCAGGACTCAGGTAGTCGTCCTCGTCCTCGTCTTCATAATCATCATAATCGTCATATTGGTCGACCAAGTCGTCCTCGGTGTAGCCGTCTGCCGGAGACATGATGACCGGCTGGCGATGAGAGGACAACAGTCGGCAGCGGTCGAAGCAGTAAATTGGCGGCGCAGTATCAAGTGGATACGCGGGTATATAGCCAACAGGGAGATCACCTCCGTGGCTGCGGCCTATTGCAGATTGCCTCTCAAAATCGACGGCGACGACACGAGCTGTCGACCGGGATTGGCGGTGTCAAACGCGTAGACCAGGGTCGAACGCAAAGGTCAAAATTCTCGTTGGACACGAACGGGAGGGTGACGCCGTTAAATGAGATTTCGACGCGGCGAAGAAGCAAGGTTTGGGGCGCAAAGGCAACGAGAGCCAAGAAGGTTTTGAGTTGAGGCTTGGGAGAGATGAATGCTCACGCGCGACGAGGGGCAGCAGATGGATGAGTCGAACAAAAGGCGGACAGTCCGTCATGGAGGGGCAAACAGCTCCACGGTAGCGGGGTACCTTAGGGGAGCTTGGGCTGTGATTAGCGGACTTTCCATTTTCCCGCGTCCCGTCTGCGGCTCGAGCAAGGCAACCCCCGATATTCTAAAAATTCGAGCCACGACGACGAGCTCAAGCTATAGCCCATCGCCAACGTCTCGGGCACTTCTTTTCTCGTCGCTCTCATTCCCTTGCCCTCCGTCGATAGCGCCGGCTTTGCGGGCAGTGCACAGGCAAGATGTCTCTCAGTAAGTGCTGCGCCAGTCCCCCAGCGAGGGCGGAAAGGGGGTGGAAGGGTATCTTGATTTGAAGCTAACCAGCGGGCAGATCTGGACATGTCGAACGGTAAATACCCACGAAGCTGCAGCGGCGAACCATATCTGACGAGGGTCTGAATGCAGCGGCGGTGATGAAGGACGAGCAGGGCCGTCCTTTCATCGTTGTCAGGGAGTACGTTTCCGGGCTGGCTGCTCCGCCGCAGACAAGGCTGACCGTCACACAGCCAGGGAAAGAAGAAGCGCCAGTTCGGCAACGAAGCCGTCAAGTCTCACATCCTGGCCGCTCGGACGGTAGCGAACCTCGTCAAGTCCTCCCTCGGCCCCCGCGGCCTCGACAAGATCCTCATCTCCCCCGATGGCGACATCACGGTGACCAACGACGGCGCGACGATCATGCAGCAGATGGAAATCAGCAACCACGTTGCCAAGCTGCTGGTTGAGCTGTCAAAGTCTCAGGACGACGAGATCGGCGACGGCACCACCGGCGTCGTGGTCCTGGCCGGCGCCATGTTGGAGCAGGCCGCCGACCTCATCGACAAGGGCATCCACCCCATCCGAATCGCCGACGGCTACGACCAGGCTTGCGACATCGCCATCGCCGAGCTGGACAGAATCTCCGACACCATCGATTTCACAAAGGACGAGACTTCCAACCTGGTCAAGGTGGCCCGGACCAGCCTGGGCAGCAAGATTGTCTCCAAGTCCCACGACCAGTTCGCCAACATCGCCGTTGACGCCGTTCTCTCGGTCGCGGACCTGGAGAGAAAGGACGTCGACTTCGAGCTGATTAAGGTGGACGGCAAGGTCGGTGGATCGCTGGAGGACAGTCTGCTTGTCAAGGGCGTCATTGTGGACAAGGACTTTTCTCACCCCCAGATGCCATCGGAAATCAAGGACGCCAAGATTGCCATCCTGACCTGCGCGTTCGAGCCCCCCAAACCCAAGACGAAGCACCATCTCGATATCACGAGCGTTGAAGAGTTCAAGAAGCTGCAGAACTACGAGAGCGAGAAGTTCGTCGAGATGATCCAGCAGATCAAGGACACTGGCGCCAACCTGGCCATCTGCCAGTGGGGATTCGATGATGAGGCGAACCACCTGCTACTTCAGAACAAGCTCCCCGCCGTGCGGTGGGTTGGCGGCCCTGAGATTGAGCTGATAGCCATTGCCACGAACGGTCGGATAGTGCCGCGTTTCGAGGACCTCAAGGCGGACAAGCTCGGTTCGGCCGGCGTGGTCAGGGAGATGACGTTTGGCACGACGAGGGAGAAGATGTTGGTCATCGAGGAGTGCGCGAACACGCGGGCTGTGACGGTGTTTGTCCGCGGAAGCAACAAGATGGTACGTTCCCTGCCTGTTCCCCCGGAAGCGTGCGCTGACATGTGCCCCTCAGATCATCGACGAGGCCAAGCGGTCGCTTCACGACGCTCTCTGCGTCGTCCGAAACCTGGTACGAGACAACCGCGTGGTCTACGGTGGCGGCGCTGCCGAGATTGCCTGCTCGCTCGCCGTCGAGGACGCCGCCGTCAAGACGCCCGGCCTCGAGCAGTACGCCATGCGGGCCTTCTCCGAGGCCCTGGACGCCGTGCCCATGGCTCTGGCGGAGAACAGCGGCCTCAACTCCATCGCGACGCTCGCCGAGGTGAAGAGCCAGCAGGTCAAGGCCGGGCCCGACGGCAGGGGCAGGCTGGGAGTCGACTGCATGGGACGGGGCAGCAACGACATGAAGGAGGCGTTCGTCATCGACCCGTTGATTGGCAAGAAGCAGCAGCTGCAGCTGGCGACGCAATTATGCCGGATGGTCCTCAAGGTGAACAACGTCATCGTGTCAGGGGTGGACGAGAACGACTTTTAGACGGCCAGGGTAGATGGGATATACCAAAAGCATGTACCGCGGAATAGAAGCTGAATCGACAAAGACGCACGTGTCGACCGCGCGAGATGATCCACACGTGAACCCGAAGCAGGACATCCACGGATGCGTAGCCGCGCTGTATTGCGTCGCCTCTGGGGCGCTAATAATAGAGGGGGGCTGACATTGGCGGGTTCCGGGCTGGGGCGCAAGCACCAGTCATCCCGGCGTAAATTCGCCGGGCCTCGACCAGCAACGAGACTCGTCACCAGCGCAAGCTGGCAATTCTGTCTTGACATGTTTGCGCCATTTGATTCACCCTGACCGAAGACATGTCGGATTCTGAACATGCAACGACGTCCTCCGAGTCCAGGACTTCGGCGCCAGACGCCCGAGCCCAGACACAGCAGCGCCGGCGTCCGATACCCCGGAAGGGCCACACCAAGTCCCGGGCCGGATGCCCCAACTGCAAGAGGCGCAAAGTCAAGTGCGACGAGGTCACGCCGGAATGCGGACCCTGTAGGCGGCTTGGGCTGGGCTGCGACTACGCGAAGAGGAGCTTTGAGAGCAAAGATGTTGCTCGGTCCCCGTCGTCGTCGAGCACGGCGTCCTTGACCCAGTCGTTGACGACGCGGCCGGGCTTGTTCGACATGACCGATCTTCAGTTTTTCCAACACTTCATGGCCTCTGCGTATCCGCCGTTGCCGATAGGAGGGTGGGCGGTCTGGCAGCATGTTTCTCAGATGTCTCACGAGGTACGGTCTTGAAGCCTCAGCCCGGTGAAGCTGTCCACGTCGCGGTGCTCTGACGCGGGATCCAAGTACGACTTTCTAGCGCACTCGATGCTTGGTCTCGGTGCCTCCCACTTGAGCCTCCTTTCGCCAGCCAGATACACGCAGGCCGCGCTGCGGCATCGAGTCATCGCCATCAAGCGTCTCAACGAGTCTCTCTCACGTCCTAGCAACTCCGTTGCCGACACCGACGCTGCCTTTGCGGCGATCCTCGCGCTGACATATCAGGCTGCCCACATGCCTGACGGACTGATGGACTTTTTCGCCATGATACGAGGCTGTGAGTCCACCGGCAATACAACTCAGAAGCGGAAGCCTGACTAACAAGCACCAGGTTTCCTGCTGGGCTCGAAGTTAGGACCCGACTTAGCCGCCTCTGCTTTCAAAGCCTTCGAACGGGATGCGTATGTCGACAGCGTCGTTGAACTTGCGGCCTCTGGTGGGCCACGTGAGATTCTGGACCACGAGTTCGCCTCGCAATTCTGCGCCAGCCTCGAGCAGCTGGGTCCACTGTGTCGGAGTGTTGCGGAGGTGGATTATCTGGCCATTATGCGCAGAACCGTTTTATTGGTGTTGTCCGACATCGTCGAGAGTGGGCTACAACAGATTATGCGTCTCACTCTTCATCTTTTGCTAATTTCGACATAGGCTACCGTCAGCACTCGTTTCTGTACGAGAAGCTCGTACTTCTGCCAATGGCGGAATTCAACGCCTTTGTCGACCCTCACAATCACATTTCTCGGCTAGTCATTGCCCACATGCTCCTGCTGGACTGCATAATGAGCGGCAGAGTTGCCGAGGGCGACAGTCGACCTCCAGGCTTATTCTCAAAGGGCCGGAGATATGATACTCGCAACGCAATGACGTGCATTTGGGTCCAGAAGATCGCCACGAGCCTGCCAGCCAGGTATCGTCCATTTGCTCATTTCCCCGTCAAATTTGCGAATATTTTGATGAGTTCGTGGGAGGCGGATACGAGCTTTTGGAAACCATTGCTGTTGGAAGAGGGGGAAACATCGCGACCGGAGCCACTCTGTGTCGACTCCTCAGATGATCTCTGAGCGGGCCTTGTTGGGATAGACGAGAACCAAGCCAGAGCGCTCGGCTGCGGTTTGCACTTGGGCTAGGGGACCTAGAAAGAAATGGTGCATTCCGGAAAGCGCAACACAGTGGGACGACTTGTGGCTACGAGCAAGTTCAGCCTGATCGCTAACCTGGAAGCTCTCTGGACGGCTATGCTTTTGCAACCTGGGATGGACGCATCATACGGAGACAGATCTGCAAATAGCATGGTTTCAAGGACCCGACCGGCCGTTACATGTACGATCAAACGCGTTATTACCCTGATAGATTTGTAAGACAAAATGGACGCAAGAAATCTTGGCCTTATATCCATCAAGTGCGGCAGCAGCCAGTGGGACTTTTCATAAGTAGGATGCCAGAAAGGGGAACCGCCGCCTTATCCTGCCGCCATTCAAGATGACCATTCTGCTTGTGTCGTAGGGACCCGCATAGGCCGAATCAAGCATCGTTCCAAGAAGAGCTTCCAGCACGACAGATTTCCTCGTGCTAATAGTATCCTTCTCCCCGTGCTCGATAAGCTGTTCTGGTTGCCTCGTCTATTTAATGCGTTGCAGCGTTCGCAAGTTCTACCCAAGCAGAGAATGTGTTCACGTGAGGGGAACTCGGAGACTTATATCAGGAGACATCGCGATGCTACACCGTGATGCGAGTACCTGCCCGTCTGACGAACCTGCCCTCAAGAATGTAAGCACCTGACAGCGGGTGTGCCGATTCGCAGCGGCATGGGGGTCGGACGCAGGGCCGGGACACCGCGGCTGGTAGGGCTGACAACCACGTTGTACTCCGTAGAGTGAATGCTACCCCCGATCCGTACGGTCCCAAACTTTGGGGGCCGCTCAGGGTACCCTTGGGGCCTTTTTGAGCTTGCACAACAGCCGTGCGGAGTTGATACATCGCCCAATTGCTGAGGGAATGATATATTTCCCTTCAGGTCGATCAAGGGCTGCCAAGGACGGATGATTGACACGTCGGTGAGAACGCCTACCTTGCCTTTGCCAATGGATACCCTCACGTGAAGACCAACGGAGAATCATACATGCAACGCAGGGAACAGAGGCCACACATTCACGTGAAAATGCAAACAACCAACTCATGCGTTGGATGCAATGCGAAAAGGAGGGGGGAGCTGTTGCAGCTGCGCAACTGTAGGGTATCCTTAATCAATGGGTCCATCGGCGGCGACTTACACGAGCGTGTGCGCCGAGCATGTCAGCGACGACGGGGACAGCACAATGAAATTGTGCAGTAGTGAAATCAATTCAATTCTGGATGTTTTTTCTTCCAGAACCTTCTTGTCATACTTGTCGAGAATGGTATATACTGCGATATCAGTCTTTGCTCAGCGGCTTGATTGAGGTGACACGTCCGTTACGCAACATCGTGGCGGTGCACACGCACGCTCAAATTATCAATCAACTGCTCCGAAGAAGTGCAGGATGAGTAAGGGTATCGGAGAAGGCGAGAGAAAATTTCGAGGGCCTTGCTGCCTGAGTCACCCGCCCGTGGATGGCTCATCCGGATGATAGCGCTTGGGTTGCTGAACAGCAAGGCGGGTTGCATGCAGATGCTCAGGCGGCCAGGCACACACGCTGCCGCCTCTCGGACGGCGACTCGTCAGCAGAGATGCTGCTCTGACCGGTGCCGCTACTGGAAGGCGGGACGAGCTTGTGCAACGGCTCTGTCCTTTGTCTCCCTGGCTGTGCCGCCGTGAGCCCGGTTTCCTGTGCGGCCGACAAGGGAACAAGTCAGGCAAAAGGAGGGCGACAGCGTGAAGAAGCTATTGTGAACTTGCATCAGGACTGCCAAATACGGTGGCAACGTCGACGCATCTCGTTTACCGTTCCGGACGGGAGGGGGCTGGCGGCATCGCGGAGCGCAGCTGAGTCCCCAAGTTGGGTGCGGGAGCAGCGAGCCGCGCATGCGAAAGCGGGCCCAAAGAAACGCAAAGTATTACAGCAGGCAGGGTACGCAGAATAAATCAAGTACGCGGGGGGAAATAAAATAAATCGATTAAAACAAAATAATGGAATTTCCAAGCTCGCTGATTACCCGGCGGGGCGGTGAAGGTGCATCTCCTGCGTGCGTGGTCATCTGCCAGATGGTTGCTGAGCTGGCATCCCACCCTCCCTCACCCTCTGCATCCCCCATCACCGACCTTGCAACAGGCACCCCCGTGGCAAACCGCGCGCTGCTCCTCGCGCCGGGGACAGGGCCTGACGCGCCGCGCCACGGGCCGCCGAATACGGGCCGCTGACGTCCGTCCTCCAGTCGCCTCGAGCCATGCCATGGCCCGGCGCCTCGCCTCTGCTCCCCCGCGAGACCAGCGTCCGGCTGCCCTGCGTCGCCCTCGCTCCCGTGTCTCTCCCCCCGGACGGTGAGGCGCCTGCGGCTCTTGCGCCTGCCAATGGCCGCGGGACGGAGTCGCGGTGAGGGCCAGGGCGTGCGTGCGCGCGGCGACCGATTCACCACGCCCTGGGCGGGCAGGCTGTCGACATCACGGCCGTCCGTGGCTGGCTACGCATGCACGCCCGGTGCAGAGGCGGCGGCGGCGACCTTGGAACTGCTGGACGAACCCAGATTCTGCGTCGAGGCGGAGACGCGCCCGCCTGCTCGATCTGCGCGGAGGAGCGTCTCCATCCCCCGGAAGCCTGAGGCGGCATTAGCGCTACGACAGGGCCGGGTTGTATGTCTCGCAGATGTGTGTGCTTTTTTCTCTTCGCAAAGCCTAAACGACTCGACGACGGATCGCGGGCGCCTCAGCCATGACGTTATTACGCACCATGGACAGGTACCGGGATGCCCCTTTGGGGCTTGACGGTGACCATGCTGGTCGTCGGGCTCCGTCAGCTTTGTCGATTAGCGACGGTGGTCACAGTCACAGTTGCCTGCGCGCCAGGGACGAGCTCATGCCGGCGAGGTCACGCCCACGGTCATCCCCGATTACGCTCCCGCGCTGTGCGGCATCGCATCGGTACTGTACTGTCGGCTCCGGTCCCTACATGTGGCACCAGGGTCCCATCGAGCTGTCCCGTCCCGTCCCGTCGCACGCACGCTGCCAGCTGAAATACCCAGACTGGACTGTTTTTTTAGCATGTCGAAATACCCATCACCGGTAGGCGACCATTGACTTTCATTTCCCCGGCCCGGCCCATAGCCTTTCCCCCGGGCATCATGCCGATCTCAAACTCACGCCGTCGTGTCTCAACTACGTTCGCGGCTCCCGTGCGCCGCTGATTTCGCGAGTCGTACAACAGGACGGCTTGCCGTGCTTGAAGGTTCATCTCGGCAATGGCTTCTGCAAAGCAGCGAAGATTGGGAATCCGAATTTCCTTTTTGCGGCAGCCCGAGGCTGGCGGTCGTACCGCGTATCTGTCCATGTATAAGCTCACAGCATCTCCACCTGAGAAGAGCGTAAACAGGACTTTGGTTCGATACAACATCTCGCACCCAGGGTATGGGTGAAAATTATGTGGTACTATTGGCAAACTATCATTACGCGTCGGCTCGGACGGGCGCCGCCTTAATGAAGTAGCTGCCCAAAAGACTGCTAGCTGTAGCACGCTACCAGAAGTTCCAGCTCGCACATTCATGCTCGCTTGTGCCGTCGTATGGGCGATAATCATTTCCGCTCGACGTGGCACGAGACTGTAGATCTACGCCCTAGTCCCTGCTGTGCGACGACGAGACGACCCTCGGCGTCTTGCGGAAGTTGTAGTGCCCGGAAGCCTGTCCGCTACCCTCACCGCTATGACTCGTGCTTTGACGAAATGCTTGCCCTCATGTTGATACCTAGAAACTGTTCCTTTCAACCCTGCGTGATAAACCGCCTTGAGAATGAAGGTATTGGGGTTCTCAGAGGCCGAGATCGGTCGTCTGACAACTAAAGATCCAATCAAGCTAGTCAAGTTCGCGCTTACACCTTAGAGATGGGACTCTTGCTACTCGAATGCAGCATCAGGAGAAAATGCCCGAGGCACGTTAGCTAATGATACTGGGCTCATTGAGCGGACCATACATCTCCTTGCCCCAACAGACAAAGACATCAGTCGTTTGGGTTTCCGTGATTGTTGAGCTTTCTGCAGAGAGCCTCTGAAAATTGGCTCATGGAGGCAGCTGTGCGGCGGTGATCGTTAAATCCTGTCACAATCAGCGGGAAACGGGTATATATCTCGCAATTTTTCGACGCCCCAATAGGCTTTCTTTGCGGACATCCGGACGAAATCGTTGGAAGTACGTCCTTAGAGGTTAATGTGGGCCAGCTAACCGAAGCACACTGCTCCGGAAGAGACGTCGAATGTGACTGGCTTCGCCATGGGATGGAAGGGCGAGGAGGACCGACGACGAGATAGGAGCACAGCAACGCGATTGATTGACTTATGTTTACAACCAGACACCACGAAGTAACCATTATCGCCCGTCGACATTGCGCCAGCCGTGACTGTCGACTAGTCCGCTGAGCTGAGCTTGCAAGTCACCAGAAAATTTGTCTACATGTATGCGGCCTACCGCGAAATAGACCCTGCCAAAATGAGCCCCGCGATGCTTCCATGCGTAGAGGGCTCAGAATTCTCCCAAGTCAGCAGTCCAGTGTCTATTTTGATCGATTCACCTCTTTCTAATTTCTTTCCTCACTTTCTTTGATACGGAACACGGTGTAAGTGCTGTGGGGGCCAGGAGGCCAGGAGTCATGATCGCGATCCTCCATGTGTGACGCACCGTGGCGCGGCACCTTGGCCGCCGCGCAGGCAAATGCAAGGAACGAGATTTCGCAGCACATACCATGCTCATCGGCCTCGTTCCAATCGAATCGTCAGACGCCAAATTTTCGGTCCTTGGAGAATGCGGATATTGCGAGTGACGCGTGCCTCCAGTGTGAGTCACTCGTCACTATGAGCCATCGTCAACGCCTGAACAGGCAAGCGGCCGCTGAGAACAGAATAGCTCCATCTGTACCCCCCGGCCCACCTCGTCTCGCCACCATCGATCGACCCTGGAGTGATAAACACCTCCCTCGTCGCTGCTCTGCCCTGAATCCTCATCACAGGCAGCGCCTTTTTGTCTTCGCTTAATAGATTTTCGTCTGGCTGGCGTTGGTTTCTTTTGTCACCTCTTCAACGACGTTTCCCTTGCTCCACGCAATCCTGGATACCACCACATCCACCTCACCTCATCCCACTACTCAGAGAATGATTCCGCTCAACAGATCGCAAGACGGCGGCTCGCCAAGGACCCGTAAACAGGCCGTGGCTGAGCCGTCTGCCTCGCGCGTCGTATCCAAGCCTGTCCCACAGTCGCAGGCCCAGGACCCGCGCCGCTACCAGCTCGAGCAGGTCAGGCGGCGGTTTTCGCCCAAGGAGTCTGCTGCCGAGTATGGCACCACGTCCCTCGTCTTCAAGCTCGCTCCCACGGACCCGGATTTTCCGTTTGAGCTAGCATACCTCGACTGTGACTTGCGTGTTCCCAAAGCGTACCCGGAGGAAAGGCCGGAGCTGCGCGTCAGGAACAAGGACATCCCGCGGGGGTTTAGCATCAACATCGAGAGAGGATGGGAGAGGTTGGCGGAGGAGATGAAGGGCGCCACGCTACTGTCCTTGATCAAAGAGCTGGATAAGAATCTGGAAGGGTTCCTGTCTGAGCAGAAGGTCGAGACTGTTAAACTGGTCGCTTTCAAGGACACGAGGCATCTCGAAGCGGAGCCCGTGAAGGCCATATCAGCTCATCCCGAGCCAGCCAAGCCGAAGCCGAAAGCGCAACCGCAACCAGCCCTGAAGCCGTATGTCCCGGAGCCGTCCTACACCAAGGACCAGATCGCCGAGGCCAAGGCTCGGAGGGCACAGGAGGTGCGCCAGCTTGAGGCGCGGATGGGCCGATTGCCCCGGTTTCGTCGATCCGCGGATGGGGTCGTGTTTACGCTGCCAATCGAGCCGAAACGACGATCTGATCTCTCGCCAGGCCTCCATTCGGTCACCAGCCTTCACTTAATCGTGCCGCTGTTGTATCCGCTTCAGGATCTACGCATCCAGTTGAACGAGGCCGAGTCCAGCGATGCAGAGCCGGTAGAGGAGCTCTTTGTGAAGAAAGCAGCGGAGCAGAAGCAAATGACTCTGATGAGCCACATGAATTATCTCGCACAGAACCTGCACAGCTTGGAGAAGCAGGCCCGCGCTCTGGCACCGAAAGCCGAGGAGCAGGGGGGCAAAGAGGAGCCACAAGAGCAAGAGGAGGCCCAGGGCAGTGCAGGGCCCTCGAGCCTGTCAGCTGAAGACAAGAGCCACATCAAGGTCATCCCAAGACCGCCGGAATGGGTTATTGTCTCCGACAAGGATGAGTCTGAAGAAAGCTACTCTGATACGGAGGAGGACGAGGATGGCGGTGTCATCTTACGAAGGAAGGAGGAGTCTACACCAGCAGAGCAGGTGACCGAGACTCTGGAACGGGGCACCATGATTTCGTTTCCCTCCATCGAGCTTCACGGCATTGAAATTCTCCAGGTCTCGATCCTTAGCATCAGTGTCAAGTGCGAGAGGTGCAAGACGCTCAACGACATCACCGGCGTGAAGCCAGGGGTGGAGAAGACGTCGAGCTGCAAAAAGTGCGCCACGGAGCTGACGGCCAAGTTCAACCAGCAGCTCGTCCACGAGCACTCGACGAGAGCGGGCTTCATCGACCTGTCGGGCTGCAAGGTGGCAGACATGCTGCCGAGCAGCTTCGTGCCGACGTGCGCCAAGTGCTCGACGGCGAGCCAGGGTCTCGTGTCCGTCAGGGGGGAGACCATGACCAACGTCTGCCGCGAGTGCCACGGCAAGTTCACCTTCAAGATCCCCGAGGTCAAGTTCCTCTTCATCTCGCCGGGTTCGCTGCCGCCGCCGACCATGGGGCCCCGCCGCAAGGCCGAGAAGCTGGGGCTGCACGCCGGGGAGCCGCTGCCGGGCCGGGGCGCGTGCCCGCACTACCGCAAGTCGCTGCGGTGGTTCCGCTTCTCGTGCTGCAACAAGGTGCACGCGTGCGACAAGTGCCACGACGCTGCCGAGGACCACCCCAACGAGTGGGCCAACAGGATGATCTGCGGGTGGTGCAGCAGGGAGCAGAACTACGCCGTGGAGGCTTGCGGCTTCTGCGGGCGCAGCGTCATCGGGAAGAAGGGGAGAGGGTTCTGGGAGGGCGGCAAGGGAACTCGGGACCAGAGGATGATGAGCAGAAAGGATCCGCGAAAGTACAAGCGGCTCGGCGCGCAAGTGGCGAAGGAGTAGGAGAGACGGGGCCGTTGTACGCTCGATCGAGATACTCCTCCGGGGCTGGACGAACTTGTGTTCGGCGGTTACTCTCAGATATGCATTCACGGCAGGTAACACACCTGTCAGTTATATCAGGATAGAAGAGCGAATCCAACGCCGCGTTTGTGTCCATATCTTGAAGCATCCTCTGAGTGCGTCGTTGGAGCCTACATGTACGCATTCATCCAGCCAGCCAACGAGCTACTACGTACGGGTACTGCCAGGCAGATGCTGTTCGGCAAATCCAGCCCTTCGAGGTCCCAGCTGACAGGACAGACCATGGCACGTCTCTGCCCCAGGCTCTTTGGGGGCCGGCCGCCTGACGAGCTATCCCGGCGTCTTGCAACTTAGCCTCCAGCGTAGCACTGCAGGGAGACCTAAGCTGCAGCCCGGCTGACTAGGAAATTCGTCTTTGCTTACGCAGGACTCGACATGGACGTGACAGGTTCGAGATCCTGCGATGCCAATAGCCGTGACCGAACGCATCCGGAAGAAGGGGATGTTGCATGACAGAATGGAGTACTCGTAGATGGAGTGCGATCAAAGGGCGTTGGCTTGTGGGACGCCATGTCCAGCCCCGAACCCGTCCCATCGGGTGTTCAAGGTAAAGCGTGAGCTCGCCCTGCTCTACGGAGTACCAATTTGCAGCATACAAATATCCTTGTCCCTGCTCGTCGAGGTTATTGGAGTTGGGTATCGGGCGTCGTATGCGGATGGGCCATGCTCCTAAAGGACGGATCTGGACCGCGTACTCGGCGTAGGATGACGGTGGAGTTGTCGCCAACCGTTGTGCTGCTATGGCACGGATTTGCATGAGGGACGAACAGTTGGAAAACCCACTGCCTGTGATTAGACTATACGATTCAGCGAAAGGCGGCTTTGCGTTAAGTCCACCGTCACAGTGGAAGGCGAAATGGGTGTCGCTGGTTTTGTAGTTAACCTTTTTAAGGGCCGCGGGATAACATCTGCGGCTGGCGTGATACCTGTACACCTGTAGCAGGTAGGTACATACTCGTACGGGAACAATCCTTAACAGTGGCAGAGCTGGCTGTTTTCACCCAGGGGTCCATATGTTCATCCTCCCTCCTTCCTCCTCTCTTCCATCCTCGCCAGAGACAGCGCTTTCCTGCCAGCCATGATCATGGCGCCGCAACTGGATGCTGCACAGCGCATTCTAGTAATAACTCTGCTAACGGCATTAGAACACGAAGTTTAGCGGAGAGACCAAAGTCTCTCTTTACCTGAGCATGCTATACATTAAATGCTCCCCCGCGCTTTCCACATGGCGACATTCGGGAAGCTGAACTGCAACAATGCACCCCCTCCTTCTCCCACACCAATAGGCTCTGCCGGAAACACTGCTGTTACACGATAACGGCCACTCGCCCATTATATTGACCATAAAACCAGGGCTGACGGGCACCACCATTGGTGATGGCCTGGCCCATCGCATCCGGATTCAGATGTTACCACCACCTATTGGCGGGAACCCCATCATCTATCACATAATTAACCACGCAAGCCGGTCAGAGCCCAAGGCCAAAGCTGGCCACCTGGGGATCTTCGGCATTTAAGGACTGCGATTCTCGCAGCATGATTGCAAGAGGAGCAAGGACCTTGAAGCTACTGCAGCTTGCGTCAGTACAAACCTTTGTCACATCTTCCCTCCGTCTCCTTGCGCACTACACACACTCGTATCATGCCTGGCGATCTCAATCAGGCGGTATATCTCAAGGGGCTACCAGATGGCCTTGACTTCACAGTTACTGCCATCACCCCCTCCATTCCCGACACCAGCGGGTGGTCAGCCGGGTACACCCATGTGGACCACGGTTCCATTACTGTCAATGAGAAAGTGTGTTTGTATTCCCTCTAAAGTTATGCTCCTCGAAGCTATTTACACGTTTCAGGGCACTTGGGACTACCTTCACCTTCCCTTCAAACTCCTCCCCAGTGATAGGGATGGCTTACTGGGGCATTTCAAGCTGCGCCCCAACAGCGGTCTATACTGCACCGGCCCCGGTGGAAAGGTCGATGTTACTTTCACCATCGAAGGCACTACGACGGTCGCTGGTATATCCTACACTGTTCCGAAGAAGACCGGATACATCTCTGTCTCTTCCAGCGATTGGTGCGGCCTCGCGCGCCCGGACGTTTCCAATGTCACGTACTCCGTGGCCGGAGTTACTCCCATCAACCTTTCCGTGACGGTGCAGCCGAACATCGGGCTCGATCCCGACGACGCATACGTAGTCGGTGCTATTGGCAAGGACGATAGCGCCTTCGGACTCAACGCGACCACGAACGCTGACACACTTAAAACTGTTCTCAGCTACGCCATTCAAGGAATTCTTTTTGGCAACGAGAGGCTTGCTGGTTGGGCGATTTTCGAAATAGTCTTTACTTAGTGACAGCATGTGAGGGTCAGTTCGTTGGGGGCTTCACACCATGCAACACAAAAATCGTATCTCGTACGTTCAGCAGCAGAGGCGATTTAGCTGAGGCCTGGAACTGCATAGCCACTGCTACACTTCTGGGTCATTCTTTTAACGGAAGATCCGGCCAAAAATGAAGAGGGCGAGATCTGACGAACGAAGACAATGAGCTTATAGGGAAGGAAGAAAAGGGAAAAGACAATGCTGACTTTGCAACACAACCTCAATGACTATGCACTTCTTTCTGTGCATGACGGTACTCGTGTCTTTGGAGTACCCGTACAAACACGGGTGCCTGGAATGGACCCTGCAAAAATAATTCACAAAATGAATCAGCGACGCCTGCTTCGCCTTGTGCGATGCTCAGAGCCATGCTTGGTTTTGACTATTGAGGTCCTAGACAACATCCTCACGGTCTGAGTGGACACTTGGAGTGACGTAGTCAGTTCAAACGGCAGTACGGAGTATGGCTCGCCAGATCGTCTTCAAATTGATAGCTGACGTCCACCCCATTGCGCGGCATCGTTCGCCAAGATGTCAAATCTCGGGACGGAGGACGCCGAGTCCGTCCCGTCGATCAGGGGAGTCAACTTACTCAGTATGAGTACCCCAGCCTGACCGAAGCGGAGCACACAGTCATACGGGCTTACTCGTAGTTAGATCTCGAATTATTCTGAAATTAAATATTCTGAATCACATTTTTTGTTAATTCCATGCCGCGTGGCCTCAATTCTTGGCGGCGGAACCCCACCCCCCGTCAGGGCGGTCCCGGCGCCATGGCACGGTCCGCCCAGGGGAAGGGGCTAAAACAACATGAAGCAGCGCCATCCTCCATGAGACGGGGAGATTTGCGCCGGCTTCAGGCGATGGCACCGTAGGACCTGCAGGCAGTTGCGGTAGTGGCGAGGGAGTCATTCCGCGCGTAGCGAGGCGCTCAGCTCGGATGTTCAAGCCTGGTTCTAGCCATGCTGCTGCCCGCGCACGGCGGGGCCATTACTCGCAAGTAGGCATGGCCATGAGGCTCTAGTGGAAGTATGGGCGACTCGACGAGTCGGGAGCACGCTGGTCGTCCAGGTGTCGACTCAGCCGCTGCCGCCGCTGCCTTCCAAAGGGGATGCGCGTGTCGTCGCGAGTCGGCGCCCGGATCGTCAGTGCGCCAAAGGGCGTCTGATAGCTCGTTACGGGGCCCGCGGCGGCCAGCCGGCGAGAGACTGCTCAGCTGTCACTGGCGGCTACGCTTGACGATCAGTCAGTCAGAAGGCCACGGGTCTGTGACCCGCTCGAGCGCGCTCGACCACCGGCCGGGCTGCCGACACCGACACCGGAAACGTTGCCAGGAGAAGCAGGAGCAGGAGAGTCCGTGCCAAGCGGTTTCCATACACGGAGTGCTAAGTCCGAAGGTACGGAGTAAGTTATGTTTCGGGAACCGGCATTCGCCATTGTCAGCGTGCAGCCCGGCGTCGTCACGGTCGAAGTCAGATTACCATGTAATGGAATCAAGGACTCGTGCCGCCGGCAAGCCCTCATCCCCGGCTTCGAACGTGGGTGTATTACTCACGCGTGGGAACTCCTCGCGCCAGAAGCAGAGGCACCCTTCCAGACGCATCGGCGAGTCAAGCACCCCTGCGCTCCGGGCCCGGGACGCTCTTCCGGCGCCGTCAGGGGTAGCCTTGGGAAACGTGGTGGCGCGTCCGGGGTGCCTCGCCGACCCCTGCCGGCCTGAGTGACATTCCGGCCTTGGAAATTGTGTCCTGTTTAATCAATTCAGTATTTATTTTATTTTCACGGGCATGTGCGAGTAGTTAATGAGGTAGACTCGGAGTGGAGGAGACGACTGTCGCGGTTATCGCACGCGGGGAAGGTTGCATCGACGGGCCAATGACTGCGAATACTCTGGCCAACAGCTCGGGGCTTCCTCGATGAAGGGACGGCAGGAGAGCCGAGTTCACATTCTAGCAAGATTTACGAGTAGAGCCAACAGATCGAGACGATTTGACTGGCAAGGACACTCCGCAGTCCGCACAGGGACGGGGGACGGACGGAGACGGAGAGGGGACCAACAACCACTTTCCAAAACGGAATTTGCCAGGGCGCAATCAAATGGGAAATTGATGCGTCGAGGAAAAAAGTCGAGATACATGGCCATATTTTCTCGAATTTCCCAAACCGCGCCCCTCCCCCCCTGCAATCCAACGTTCCGTTCTCACCTCCCAGAATCGAGGGGATCTTTTGACATCCTTCCAGACGGCCACCCAGAACGAGCCGGGGCACGGTCCCCGGGCCCTGTCTGATTCCACCTGGAGACGGCCCGTTTGCGATTCCGTCGCCCAGCAGTGGCAGGTGCGCGGTGGGCCTCGCGCGCAGCCAGTTCCTGACTGTCGGGACCTGGTCTCGGTGCCAAGTAAGCTGGCCGACTCCCCCAGCCACCCCCCTCGTCCGTCAGAGCGTGCGGCGCTGTGGAATCGCCAGATGAGCAAGGGTGACTGACGGCTGCTGCCACGGGGCGAAGCAGACACAGGGCTGGGCCGGGCTGGGGTTGGCCGGGCACATGGAAGCCTCGGTGGCCTTCGGCAGTAACGTGGATCGCTGCCTCGGTGAACGGACGCGTCCCCACGTGGAGACATGGGGAGCTCTCGGCTCACCTTGGGAGAGCTGAATGGTCCGTTGACAATATGCACAGGCCGATTGGCAGGTCATCGACGGACCCTTGCTGGTGTTGGTTGCGGAGCGCGCTCCGACGTGCATTGGGCAGCCATCACGAGATTCCTCACCGGTGCCTAAACTGGAGCCGAGGGTAGCGCCAACGGGGCTGTTGGTCTGTTGCGCGACGGTCATATGCGTCCAACTGCTCAGAACCGGGGACGACAAGGGGAGAAGCCGTGGGCACGGGCGTCTCGACGCGGACGCAGTGTTGGTGCTGCATAGCGAGATCTCCGTCGCAGTCGATGAGGCGTTGTTGGACTCGCTCGCTTGAGTGCGGCACAGCACCTTGGTGCATGTCCATGATGGTCCTCGTTGAGTTGGCCGGTCTGCACTGATCAAAGTGTTCCAGGACGAGGACTGTCTCAGCTTACGAGTAGGTATCACAGCACCCCCTGCAAGTATATTGGCAATAATTACCTCCGGGGAACGTTATCGGCTACAGGTCGTGTTGGAGCGTCTTATTGGCAAAGGCAGCGTCCAACACATGACGGTTGGTGATGAGATGCCGTCGAGGCCGCGGTAGAGCACGATACTAAGCAGTCTCTGTGATGAGAATATTGTTCAATGACATCAGTTTTCATATTACCAGTCACGTTGCGTGGCATCGAACCTCTCGCAAAGCAGCAGTGCGATATCATCATCTCCCCCGGGTGTCGCAGAAATTGAGCTCCAGCTCCATGCCGTCATCAGTCAGGCCACAATGTCGTTGAGCGCCAAAACGCCAAAACAAGGTAGCCTATGTTCAAGAATTAAAATGCAATTGAATTATTCGAATTAATGTCGTTAGGCCCCGTCCAGTAAGAGTAGGTTCACGCTCCCCTAACGGTACGTCCGAACGGTAGGGGACCACCAGCGACGGCCGACCAAACAGGCGCCTCACCGCGCGGCGCCGGCACCGAGCTAGGGCTGTCGGCGGTGGCTGCGAAGCGCCCACAGTCAAAGTCACGAGCTTTGGCAATCAGCTGCCCACTGGACGTGCCCAAAGGGGGGCAGGGCTTCCCTCCCTCCCCTCCGCTGTGTGCTAATTCTTTTTTTAAATGGGGCGTCGAGTTCGGCGACCTCAGACAGAATTGAACGTGGTGAGTGGTTCGGGGACCGCGGCCCGGGCGTCGCAGGACGGTTCTGTCGCGTGGTGGTCTCTGGCGAAAGAGTTCTGGCTGTCACCGCTGGCCCTTCCGTGTTTCCGGGCCACAAAGCCACAGGCCGCGAGGCAACGTTGCCGCCTCCGCGATGCCCCGACGTCGACATCAAGATGCCACTCGGGGTTGCCTTTCGGTCTGGCAGCGTTCGGCGCACCCTCCAAGCATGTCGCCGGGTCGTCGCTGTTAGTCGAGTGTTCGGAACGGTGATGGCTGGCCTTGCCCGGATTGCTGCCCGGGGCTGCCATCGTGGCGGCAGAGTACGTGGGGTTGCAACGTCGTCGACCCCCACAGAGGGCCATCCAACTAGAGAGCGCGGAAGCGATTCCCGACAGCTCGGTCCCACAAGGCGAGGCAGCTATCGTACGCCGTACGGGCCCTACGGGGCACCGGACGCCCCCAGCTTCCCCGCGCGGGCCCTCAGCATCACATGGCATCACATGGCAGCCAACGTCGCGCTGAGGGTACAAACAGTCCCCCGCGTTCCAGGTCAATAAACAGAACCTGTTGATGCAGAGAAACTGGACGTGGGAAGCAGTTCATGCAGGCGCGAACCTTTGACGCTGTGACATGCCCCCCCATGCACGCGTGGTCGCAGCACCACGCAGACGTTGATACGCTGGCCGGCTCTGCCATCGCGATCCGCGATGCAGCTAACAGCAAGCGCGCACCAACCCGAAGGAGTGGTGTTGACGACGGCCTCTCAGCGGTCCCTGGAGACATGTTCGGGGAACCCCACGGCCGCCGATTCAGCGTGGTGGTGTGGCCTTGGCTGGCGGCGCGTCCGTCACTCGGCTATCGAGGCGGTCGCTTACTGCGAGCACTAACCATCACGAAGCCCAAGTCTGTTAGGGTAAGCGCTGCGACGGTGCCGACGGCTAGCCTTCCCCAGGTATTCGCGAGCTGCCATTTGCCGACGAGGGCTCGCGACTGGCTGAGCTGTTGCCCGCGGGCTCGCGCGCCACTGACGCACCATCCACGCACACGATGACTGTACCACACGCACACGGGTCGGTGTGCCCTCGGCGACTCTTCCGCTAGGCTGTCGAGCCCGCCCGTGATGTCGTCTCGCGTGGCGCTGTGGAAAAACGATGAGCCTGGGGCGCCAAAGCGATTGAAGAAAAGCGGGACAGCAAAATGCCCTTCGTACGCCAAAGCAACAGCACCCCCAATGCAAAACCGTTTTGGGAATTATGATGGCAGCAGACCAATGTCTAGCTATCCAGATATTTTATAGGGGAAAAAAGAACAAAAGCGTATTGATTAAAGTGACAACGGCTGCTTGATTAATCGCTAAAAACGCACCCTATGTATGACGGACGAGGGTGATGATTTGTGTTGGTGTGGGCATTTTGCGGTCCCTCTTTTCTTGTCAACCGCTTGGTCGCGTAGGCTACTGTGCCGTCTTTGAGGAAGCGCGACTCGCAGACGGTGGCTTTCTGGGGAAGCGGCAATTAGACTTCTGATGGCCATCGCTCCAAGCCGACTGTCGAACTACCGTAAACCCTGAATCTCTTGTGCAAGTACACGATCCAGGTACCGGTACGGGGAGCTGAGAATGAGTCGCCATGCCTCAGCTAAGCGACAACCGAGCATCGTCGAAACGACCACGAGTCATCGTGGGGTCGTCACACGCCTCGAGTGCAATGAAGTCACCATGCAGCCTGCAGAATCCCCCGCTCCGCTCCTCCCCGCTGCAGGGCATTCGACATGACCACCACGGAGGCCCCCACCGACAGTCCGCTGCACGTCGCTGGACGACAGCCGAGCCACATCGCGCAGGGCTTCCCTTCGAGGCTGTTCCAAGGAGCTGTCTTGAAGGCGCAGCAGTCCGGGAATGTCTTGCTCCATGAGGGTTTGCAACGGCAGGCGCCTGATTTGCAGTCATTGCACGGACATGCGAAGCAAGGCTGCGGAGTAAAATCAATTACCTTAACCGCATGGCACACCTCCTGCGTGGGAGGGGGGTCCGTTACCGCATGGGGGACCGAAATGAATGGCCGGCTCGAGGGGGTGGGGCCACCTGACGCTGACGGGCTAGGGCTTGCAGACAGGCAGGGTGCGAGGGCGCATGGAGTAAGGCGCATGGACGGATCCTGACGAAGCGACATTGCCTGCCCCGAGCGCCTCGCCAGCAGTGGCGGCAGGCTTCCCACGTGCGGGAGAAGGATTCTAGAAGGCCAAATAGTGGCCCCCCTCCGGCCTTGCCCGCTCAGGTAAAGCACCAAAGTATAAATCTCTTGTGCCCACGGCGCATCCTCTGGCGTTGAGTGCTACTGTTAGGGAAACCGGCGCCGGGCGCTTCAATGCCCAAAAACGGCATTTCGACTCGGCGGCTAAGCATCCTCGCCGGGCGGCGGCACAATCACCACACTTGGCGCGAAGCGGTGCAGTAACGGAGGCGGCTATTGTTGCATTGTCTGACAAGCGTCGGCCTCCAACTTCGAAACTTCGCCGCTTAGTCACTCTGAAATTGCATTCTTGTTGGGACATGGCGCTGGGCGCCACCGCATCCATGCCTTCAATAGCCTGCTGCCTGCTGGTCAAGCCTCCAGACCATGGCGACGATCCGGCAGGGCAACCCCAGAATTCGAGTCGGTCCGGGAGGGCGTTGAAGGAAGGGTCTGGGGAAGGGGCCAACATTGTTTTGGCCTGGGCCGACGGGAGTTGTTGATTGATGCCTGGGCCGGCGGGTGACGGATCCCCACCTCCGCAAAACAAGCTAGCTTATGACGTACCTACCGTGCCTCGCGTTGCTCCTTCTGACCAAATGCACGACGCCTTCATCACGAGATCCGTTTGACATTGCATCATAGAATCCCTCAGGAGAAGGACATCCTGCTTCACAGCAATGATCAGCGGGGGTTGGCCTAGCTGAGAGCTCTGCCACCACGCCCCCAAGACAGCAGGAACACTGTACTTACTCATACTAATGTCGTGGCGTCTCGAATGTATTCAGGTCAATCATTCAAGGGGCATAATGAATGATTTCAGATTCGATACCAATACGGCATAGATTTATTGTTGAAAATGCAACAATTAATTTCCCCAATTTTTCTCGGGCTGCTTCCCCGAACTCTGGGGGGCGCGATGGCGCCGAGTCCCGGACAGCACTCCTCCGCGTGGCAGACGCATTGTTGAGTCAGGCAGACGTTGGGATAAAATGTCGGTGAATAGAATTCCGCAGAGCCGCTAGGCCAACGGCCGCAGTGTCCCTGTCACGCACAGCGCGGCGTCCGGTGACGGCAACCTACGGCGTGCCGCTGAGATCGGGACAATGCCGCGGGCGCGAGAGCCAGTCCACCTACTGTTTGTATCACTCGAGCGGCTGTTTTCGGACACCCAAGCACCCAATGGGCGACACGTTGCCGGCCGGCCGGACGCAGTAACCTGGGGGTGGGGAGCACTATCGCGACAAGTTCCGATCCCCCACGAGTACGGCCGTAGACGCCTCATGCAATGGCTTCGGACGCCCGTCTTCCGCACGGCGCAGGTACTATGGAGGCACTCATGTCGACGATACCTCCCCGGACACTGACCCAGCGGCCGTGTAATCGACATTGAGGGAGGTAAGTTCGGGCCACGAATCGTATCTGAAAGGCTGTGCGTTCCGTCTCCGGGAACTCTCATACTGTAGGGCAGTAGAGAACCTAATCGGAACATGTTCCGAGAGCCAAAGCATACTCGTCGCGGTCAGTCGACGCGCCTTAGCAAGTCACGGTTACGGCGACACGCCTCGCTGGCATCGTCAAGTTCACGTCACGACGCTTCCCAGAGCAGCAGACATGCTGGGGGACGAGTCCGTCACGCACGGAGCAAGAACACGTCCAGGGCAGATCTCGAGCGCAAACATCACAAGCTTCGGGCCCAGAACAGCCGGAGGGCCAAGCTTTCCTCCCCCGCAGTTCCGCATCCGGCTGCCGCATTCCACCGCGTCTCTGCGGAACCCTATCGTCCATCGAACCTTGTTCCCGCATCATGTGCCCGAGCGCCCGTAAAATAAAATAAAAAATACAAGGCATATTCACGAGCGGCCGGAAGGGCAAGTCCCAGTCCCTGCGCTTCCCCGGATCCGAGGCGGCGAGCGCTGGGGACGAAAGCGGGGCCCCCAACGCAGATCGGAGCGGAGGCTTCGCATTCGCCTGACGAGCTGGTCAGGCTGCTGCTCCTCGCATCGCCTCCCCCTCACTCAACTTCGAGGCCGGACCCCGGTCCATGACGCGAAAACCAGTCGGAAGCGAGCTCACCGCGGGGAAGGTATCATAACGTAAGCTGGCGAAACGGCCAACACACACACTCTTGTCAGGTGCCTGCCATGTGTCATAGTGCTTTGATGAGCTGGTGGTCCCGTGCTGTGCCCGTGAGCGGCAGAGTTCAAAGCGAGGCGGATGGGCGGCGATGCGTAGCAGGCCTGCGCGTTTCCCCGTGACAGCAATCGCGTGTTGATGCCATGAGGTAATTTTCTACATCTCATCGCTTGAAGCTTGATGAAGGGTCCGATGTCGCGTGGACGGACGCCTGTGGTCCGGACGGGGGCACGCAGTAGTCCGCCGCCATCTACCTTAGCCCGGCGCACTTCACAGCCTTTGCCTCCCGGCCTGGGCTTCCCAGCGTGAGCATCCATCTAAGTTACCATACGGGGACGAGCGCAGCTCACCGCCCGCCCGCTGGCATTGACGCATCAATGTCCAGCACGATCGGATACGAAGTCGCCGTAGGCCCAGCGCCCGCACATGCTCCGGAGGAGCCGCCCGGCGCTGCGGTTGTCATCCGTAGACGTGGAAAACTCTGCCACATGCACATGCACATGAAATGCACATGCCCGCACGTTGGGCCCGCATCACGGAGCCTGCCGTGACTTGCACCTCAATTACCGTCGTCGCAGGGCTCGCGCGTCAACCCCGAGGCACCCCGAGCCCGTCGACTGCCCCGTCGGTCCGACATCTCCGGACCCCAGCCACGCCCGAGGAGCCCAGTTTCTCACTTTCAGGATCGCGTTGGATTGGATTGGATTGGATTGGATTGGATTGGATTGGGATGGATGCATTGGATTACTGTACTTGTAGATTGCCCCTGTCGAGTTGGGACAGAGGGAAGCCCCGTCAAATCAATTTCCTCCACCCCATCGTACTTTGCGACGCCTGTATTCGGGCCTGCTCGTACAGGGATGAAAAGCTTATGGCCGCTCGTGACAGCCCCAGTTATGCCGACAAATGACTCCGCGCTATTCGCCCAGCCAGGCCATGGCACACCGCCGCCGGGCTTCGCCGGCATATCCCGCGAGTCAAAACGTCATAACACGAAATTCAGCAAGGTCCAGCGGTGCCATCACCAGCAGGCAAGTTGTGTAGCGTTCATGTAGATTTTATTCATGTTTTTCCAGGGCTCTCTAGATAGGCCGCTCAGGCCTTGCGAGCTCTCCTTTTGTCTTTTGGCAAGCACTGCTCTCCTTTTGCTTTTGTCTTTCGCCGTGCCTTTTTTCCCGTTGGCATGGACGGTCCCGCTTCCGCCCAAGGTCGCCCTTGGATCCGTAGCTCGCGTCTTGCTCCCCGACCTCCATACAGTACACACTACCACTACCTTGGTTCAACATGAATGCGTCATCTCCTTACAGGAGAGCCTGAAGCCATAAGCTTCAGGCCATGGTATCATTCGAAAAGCAACGCCGTGCAAGTGCCAATCAAAACAAACATTAACTTGTACCACGAGAACGTCTTGTCTCGTGGTGGTGCCGGCGAGATAAATGCTAGTATGCTCGCTCAAGGGGCTCTAGGCCAAAGACCCAGCCCGATATGTGATTATCGTGTCGTCGAAAGTGGCTACGCAGCTATAGCTGCACCGCATCCGGCTTCGTCCTCGTAAAGATTTTGTGCGTCGTCCAGATATACATGATATGATTCTTCGTGCAAGCGCGACCAGTCGTACGAGATCCGCTAGCATCGTATAAGGTGTAACGCTTCACCACCCCTTGGAGTGGTAACCGTTCAGTGCCTCCTTGGAGAAGTACTGGTTCCAGCTGGTGGCATCGTCCCTGTCGCCGTCCTTCATGCAGGGCTTCTCCGGGAACTGCTTCAGGTTTGCCACGTCGTGCGAGGTGTGGCGGCGCTTGAGCACTGCGTTTGCGGTTGAAGTCTTCTGCTGTCGCTCCCACAGGAGATGACGTCGGAGAGACTCGGTAAGCTCCGTGGCGAGCATGTTCCGGCGCGTCGTCCGCGGCGATAGGGCAGCCTGGGCCGACATGTGGCTCGCGCCGACGTTGATGGGCTGGGCGCTGGATCGAGGGATCTCGCTGATGGGCTTCAGGTTCGAGGCCGGGTGGCGCGCGCCCTTCATCATGAGAGGGGCCTCGTCGGAATCGTTGGGTGAGGCGCCAAGGGTTGGGGCACCAGGCCCGACGCGTGATCTGGGGATTGCCGAGGTCGACTGTGATGCGTGGTTGCCGAGCTTCTTCGCGCGCTCGCTCTGCGCCACCATGAGTGTGATGAGCGACGGCCGCGACGTCAGGTTAACCTTGGACGGGACGCGTTGGAAAAACTTGTCATCCACGCTCGATTTGCCGCTGTCCTCGATGGAATCCTCCCAGTCGGACGAGTCGTCATCGTCGTCGATGGCGCTCTCGTCGACATACTCGGCCTCCGTGTCAGAGTCGACGGCAGCGTCGCTCTGGTCGTAGGTGCGGGTGAGAACGTGGGTGCTGAAGGAAGTCTGCTTCTTCTGCGCGGTGAGCGCAGACGCAGGTCGCGGCGAGTGGAGGGCGCTCTTGAGAGAGCCATCCTCCTCGGAAGAGCCGCCAATCTGGAACATGGGCTTCTTGGCCGCCAAGGGTTTCAGGTTCTCGATGCTGTTGCCTTGCTCGCTGGACGAGCAAGATCCTCCCAGGGCAAACTTGGCCGGCTGCTTCTTGGGCTGCACAAGCTTCGGAGCGGGGAAGGAAGTCGGTTCAGGGATAGAGTCGTCGGATTCGGCGGCCGGCGCAGGTTGCGGGAAGGCAAGGATCTTGGGAGGAGAGAAGCCACGCACTACGTTGGTGGCGGGGGTGGCGTGCTGCGGGAGAGGAGAGGGATGCGAGTCTTCTGACTGCTTGTCCGAGTCCTTGGAGGGCGACTGTGATTCGGTTGTGGTTGAGCCCGAGCGCTCCAAGGTCGGGGCCCCGAAGGGCGGGACCTTGTCGGCTGCCATCGAGGGCGCGGTGTGGGTGGGTGCAGAGAGTGGTGCCTTGTCCTTGACAATGGACACAATCATCTTCTCAAAGTCGTCGGAGCTGATGTGGCGGTCACGCTTGCTCCGGCTGCTGGTGGACGAGTCGAGTCTTCGTATCCGGGGGCGGATCTCGAGCGGGGCTGATACCGAAGTGAACTCGACGGCCTCGTCGTCTTGCAGAGACTCGACGCTTCCAGAAAGCTGAGGCACCTCAGGTAATCTCGTCTCGGTGGGGACGTTCTGGGGAAGAGTCTGGGCGGTGGCGGTGGCGGGAATCTGCTTGTCCCCGTTCTCGACGAGCTGCTCTCTTTGCCAGAGACGCCAGCTCAGATTCTCTAACCTGCGGCCTTGTTCTACTGAGTCTGCACAGCGGGAGAAGACTACATGCAGGCTTGGTCAGCGTCGCACTGAGGTGGCAAACGGCGAGCCGGACTTACCCGTCCACATGCTATACAGGTTGGCAGGGTTGGCTGTGTCGACCTTGTGGATCACGTTGGCGTCTACTGTCAAGACGTGCGTGTCTAACCTATAAGGCATCGCCGTCGACTGTGAAGCTCGACTCGCTCGAGCAGCTGCTGGGCGGTGCCGGGAGAGGATGGTGCGGTCGAGCGTGCCTGCCGAGGCAGAGTGTGGCGTTGGTGCAATTTCAATTGTCCAACAGACGGCACCGGCGGCTTCTGATCGCGTATGCGTGGGCGTGGGCGTGAAGATCGCGGCGACAGGCCGGGTCGATGTCGTCGTCTCAGAGGGGAGCAGGCAGGTGGTGAATTGTCGGCTTGCGAGGACGGCAAGATGCGAGAACCGGTGCCCTGATGTATGCTGTATGCTCGTGGACTCGCTAGTATGCAATGTGGAGGAAAGATGGAGAAGTAAGAGGGCGAACGCGGGTGTGTCTGGGGAGACGTCGTAGTTATTAAGGTTGCTGTGTGCTGGGCAGATGCAGACGATGGGTGGGATGGGGGGGAGAACCTTAAGGGCAGTCGCGGTGCGGTGCGGTGCGGTGTGCAGCACGAGCCCACATGCAACTCCTGGGCCCAACGACCATCTGGAAGCAAGGGCCACGAGGTACGTACCCACCTGGCCCGGGGTGGAGGGGCGTGTGGGCCGCAGGGTGTGGATGGCGAGGAGGTCAAGCCCAGGGCAGGGTAGCCCAAGTACGAGTACCCAGGTACAGTACCTTGGCGGAGGCGCCGCGGTCGTGGGTGCCGGCCAGCTGTGCGCGGCCAGGCCAAAAGTCCCACTCACCAACTTGTACCGAGAGCGCAGCAGGGGGGGGAGAGAGGATGGAGGGGGACAAATCTCTGGGCCGGGGAGGTACCGGCCACCCTCACCAGCTGACCCGGCAAAGGGGCGCTTGGCCAAATGGGGTAGCATCCAGCTTCGACCACGCGTTGGGCTCTAGCAGGTATTGCCCTAAGAGGCATAACGCGCAATATGAAAGCTAAGCCGTTCCGGGCAACCGCGCTCCGTCTTCGCCGCTGCCATTCAGGCGCTGCCTCGGCGCCCTGAATCAGCCTGCAGCCCTGTGGTTCCGGCGCTCCCCAGCGCTGCCCAGCTGGCTGCGGCGACCGTCTGGCCATCATGTGATCCTTTGCTTACGAATATTCCAAGCAGCCGTTTCGGTGTCCCGTCACCGAGGTCCAGTTCCGTCGCCTCTGAGCCCAACCGTCGGCCCCATTCGGGCGACTGGCCATCGCGGGGGCTGGGGTCCGCCTGGAACGGTCGCGAACGTCGCCGCAACGGGAGAGTCGCCGTGATTCTCGAACCGGCCGCGCAGTCACGCGGATACGTTCATTTGCCTCCCCCGAAACGGCGCTTCGGTCAGCATTGGGCGGATACTGCTTTCATTGGGCTCTGCTCTCTTGCGGACGCGGTATCGAGCTGTCGATTGTCACGACCGCTGGCGTCTGCTGCTGCTCGCGTTCGAGACTTTGGTGCCTTGGCTCCCATCGCTCGGACGGACTCGGTCATCAACACAGGAGACACCAATGATGCCCTACCACTCGCTGCGAGTCAAGCAATGCCCTACGCCTGTATCCGTAATCTCTCGGCGGCCATCATCTCAGTTGCCATTGCTGGCTGGCTTGGCAAGCCCCCAATTCAACGTCGTCCACGAGACCGACGGCCCCGGCGCTTCTCGTCCAGTCCATGCTCTGCCGTCGGACGCTTCTAGCTGCCAACCGTTTCAGCCTTGCTCAATTGGCGGCCGGATGTCGGCGTCGTCTCCTCGACTTTGGCTGCTTGCGCCCTGGCGGAATGGAGGCCAGGGCTTACCCGAACCCCTGCCGGATGTGACGTGCCCTGGTTGGGGGCCCAAGGGGCCGACCCCGGATGCCATGTTGCCAGTGGCTCCAACGCACCGTCCAGCTGACCCGTGACGCATTCTGGGGACGGCTCGACTCGCCCTGTAAGCTCTCCCCGGATTGCTGCGGCCATGGCTGCGCGCGTCGGCATGCAATGCGAGGAGTGCGTTCTGTGAGCGCGATGGCCTGCTGCAGATCGCTGCTGCGCCTGACTCGACGCCCTGACAGCGCTGCAATCGTAGCCCTCTTAATCATGTCATCGTTGATGCACGGGGGCATCACGGGGCAGGCGGCGCAAGCGGTGCCTGAGAGGCGGCCAGCGGGAAGGCCATCTGCCCATCTCAGGGTCCTCTTATCACGGCCACCGCCATCGTGCGCGCGCGAGCCTCGGTGCCAGCGCAGCAGAGGGTCAGCGACCAGAGGTAGATTCATGTGGTCACCTGCTTGGTATTCGCTTCACCAGTTGCTTGACACGCGGTCGAGTCGAGCCACGCTACGTTCGACGGCGGCAGCGGCTTGGATGCTTCCGTTGGGCAAGCCTCGGCTGCCGCTGCTGCATCCGTTCGGCGCGGAGCCTTGTAGAGGGGCGCGGGTCACCAGGGCAAAACCAGGCGCTACGAGGACTGACAACGCATCGGCCCTAGCTCTTCCCATGACCCTCAAACTCGGGACTGGCATGCTTGCTTCTCTCACCATCATGATAGTGATTGTCATAAGGGAACAGACGTGCAATGACCCCTAGGCGGCTGGTGTTCTCAGTGACTGGTCAGAATTTCAACGGACATTCGAAGCGTTCGAGCGTTGCTTTTCTTGGATCCCGCGATGGCCCGCGACAGCTGGCGTCAGCTTCCAGCGTCATTGGCGCCCAAACCGCTAATCGATTACCAGCGCCGCATCCCCCGGGCGAAATGGTCAACAATCGTCGGTGAAAGCCTGCTCAAGCCAGCATGCAAGCAGCTTTGCACGCCGCGTTGGGAGCAGTCCGGGGCGCTTCGGGCCCAAGCTTGGGGAGCCCACGAGAAGAGGCAAGCCCTCTCGGCTGTCGCGTCCCGCGCACCGGCCGCGGCGCGAATTGCGCCATGTGCAGGCTGCGCTGCTCGCGGCTCTGCTTCCATGAATAGCCACCGCCGAAGGGAACATTACACCATGGCCCCGGTCGTGTTATGCCGAAAGCCTGGCTCCCCAAACCCGACTGTCGGGACCGCGGAAGCCGCCGTGCAGAGGCGGTATGTTTTTGTGCCCTTCGTAGCCGATGGCGACTTGTTCAGGCCGTGCACTCGTCGATGTCAAACTACTCGTGCAGACCATGGATCATGGATCTTCCTGGCCGGCGAATTCAGCCCTCCCGTCATCGAGGTACACGTCCAAGATGCCCCAAACGCTCAGCTTCTTGCCACTGACCGCCACAATGACAGCCAAGCCGGGGTGAAAATTGCACACCGCCGCTCATCACTACACTCTCTTCCGTCGTTTCGAAGCATGCACTGTAGGTTCACGGCCTTGCGGGATTTCGAGAGCACCACCGTCGCGTGGTAATGCCGCGGAGTCCCGGTCAATGTAATGTAACGTGCCTTACCTATTGTTAAGAACTGGGTCCATACGCCCGAGCTGCTGGGATCCCGGATACCTTAGCCAGCAGCCAGGCTCTTCACCAAACCAACAACTGTAGGCTCAAGACTTGGTTCATTAACGCCAGCCCAGTGGCTTCGGTAAGGTACCTATGTATTATACGAGGACGTGCACAAGCAACAACGGAGATGAAAAGGGTAGATGCCCAATTTCAAGCACGTCAAGTGTTCCCGTCGCAATACCGCACGCTCGTCTCGTCTTGACAAGCGACAGCCGTACGACATGGGACACGAGATGAGCTGCGTAGCCTGACATCGGGCGCAATCCCTCGTACACGTCCTGCAGGTTGCCTATTACTCTTGGTCGCGCAGCATTCTTTTAGAAATGAAAAAAAGATAAAATAAGAAAATCCCCTTAGAACGGGTCAGAACCGATGTATCGTTTTGACGGCGCGAACAAAGTGTCCGCAGCCCGAGCGACTCTGTTGCGCCTTGCCTTGAAATCGTTGATATCCCGAAATCATGCTTTTGCTGCGAGACCGACGCAGGCGGCGGAAGCGCAGATTCGGGGGTGCCGGCTTCCCCGTGGCGGGCGGGTGGCGCCGCTGCATGGAGGGTTGCGATTGGCAGCGGCATGCCGGACCCCTGTCCCGCGGTCCCCCTCGCCGGTCCGTCTTCCTGGGACTCGGGCTTTTCACGAGGCAGCTGACCTGACAGCTTAATTACGAGTATCATCACGAGAGTTGCCGGCGAGCTTTGACATCTTGTCCCCTCCTTGCAGGAGACCGTCGTCGCTGCCAGGATGCCAGGGCACAGCCAGGGCACAGCAGATGAATTTCCGACAGTTCAAACGCCGCAAGCCCCAATCGACAGCTTTCGGCACCCCGCGGCCTCGGGCGTGTCCATTGTGACGGCAGTGAAAACTTGCTGGTCATCTGAGCGATTCCCACGAATGGGGTCTGAGCCGTCAGCCACGCCACTGTTGCAACGCTGCTCCCAAACGCCTAAGCGCGCATTTAGCGTTTGGCCTGCCGGGACACTTCCTCCCCCTTTGCCGCGTAGCGCTGGCAGCCAGCGCCAAAGTCTGGCTCGGCCCGGGTCGATGAAACAAGTGCACTGGAAACGGGACGAGACGAGTGTCGAATTCAATTCGGCTTCGTGATCGCCGGGCCGGCCACAGAGCGTTTGCTGCGGGCGCATAGATGCTTCCGTGAATAAGGCATTCAATGTTTCAAGGCATGAGCCTTTGACCGTCATCACCTGGACGGAGGCATCGGACGTGCCGTGAAGAGGCAACATCTCGCTGGGACACCTCCCGTGATGCAGGGTGCCTCAACTGAAAGGCAGGCTGCGGCAATCGCCCTCCTCGGCACTTGGCAAAGGAACGCTAATCAAACTCAAATTTGGCCGTTTGACCAGGCTCGGGAGCAAAGGGTTGTTGCGAGCAAACAGCCGACACGGCTAGTCGCTGAAGTGAAGCCAGAACGACTGGAACGGTGATCATCAGTGGGGTACTCCGCACCCAGTGTCACTGCGACAGTCCCTTCGCCGGAGCGGAACCCTGTGACCCGACAATGCGGGATCTGAACTGGCAAGCTGGTAAAATGTCTGCCCGGATGGTGTGCAATGTCTCAGAGCCCGCCAGGTACGCATTTCATCGCGGCATTGCTTTTGTTTTCTCGAGGAAACGGTGCCTTGCCTATTCGGTGCGCACGGGATTGCGGAAGGCAGGCCACAAGGCAAGGGATAAGGCTGACTTATACCAACATCCAGAGGATATCAGGTGCTCGCGCTGCGAGCTCAGACGGAGAAGTTGCCATCTCTTGAACGGAACGTAGCCACACCGGGGACGATGCGGCGTCGGGGCGTGCCCTTCGGCAATCCTCCAGGTCCCCGATCCCCAGCCAGGACGTCATGTGGCTGCCCGCGCGTGTCCTCTCCAGAGTGACGGGTCTTTTATCCTCATCCTGAGCCTGCATTCGGCTGCCCGCCTTCAGGTGAGAGAATAATGCGTGGCTGGAGGGATCGCCCGTGGTCAACAGCCGCGTCGCCGGGCCCATTGTCAGACGGAGGCGGACTCGCCTCGGCCCGCCGCAACAATGAGTGGATAAGAATCTCGGAGCGGGAGCAAGCGTGACGACGAGGGCGCTGCGGGCCGACATGATACCACTGCATGGCGCACGGGAAGCCTTCGCGCCCTCAACTGGGGCATTGCAAAAGGTAACACGTTGCTGCGCCCGCCGACTCTTTGTTTGATTTCGCCGTTGCCCTTGGGCCCTTCTGTTTCAGATATCCTCTCTTCCCTCCCGGGCGGGCGGCCTGGCTGTTTTTCCCAGGTGAAGGGAGCTTCCCGACGTATCGGCGTGCGCGCAGCACGGGCTGCACACCCTCTCCCGCGTAAAACTGTTTGGCCAGGAGCTTCCCGGGAGACAGTGTTCACATTCTTGCGCGGTACAGCCTCCACACGCCCGCGCGCACGAGCGCGGAGAAACGCGCAAGGGGTGGGCGCGCTCTTTGTCAAGGGCAATGAATGCTTTTGTTGCGCTGCTGCCTCTCACACCCTCGATTGGTGTTAGGCTAGCGTATGCATTGGTGGTGCTCAAACATCGATCTAAGCTGAGCCCGATGCTGCACTCGTGCATGCGGCCCCCAAGATTGCGCATTGCTGTCAGAAATGACCCCAGGAAAAAAACAAAAGCAACATCACGATGGCAGCGCTCGCGAGCATGTGGCCCGTACGGGATCAAGGGGATGTCCAGCGAGCTCGCGGACGACAGCTCGTCCACTGAGCGGGTGCCACGACGTTGACTCGCCTCAATTTACCCACGAGAAACACATTTCGTTGCCGTGTGCGCCTCAGCCGCCGGCAAGCAACTGAGGCTTCGCGAGCTCTGGGTGGGTTGGAATCGGCAAGGCAAATACCTGGGCTCGCCGCGCGACGGCAGATTCCAGTCGTCCTGCACGGGCTTGGGCTGCGCTACGTGGATGAACCCTTTGCCTCAGAAGCACCAACCAACCTTGCGGGGGAAAGCCACCCAGTGCTCAGATCCTCGATTAGCGAGCGACTCTTCCCCGGACGATCGGGCCTTTGGCCCAGGTGGCGGCTGAGGTGACACCACGACGAGGGCGTGGCCGGGATTGAAACAAGAGGCCAGAGGGCAACATTGTAAGCGCAGGCCGGTGCGGGGACCAGGCACGGCGAGAACGCGGCCCTTTGGAGCAAACAAGTCTAGCGATGCCCTTTTTTCCCCAGATTCCCCAAATTCTCATTTCTTTTTGGCACGGGAAAGAAATAACAGCGGTACCTCTTCTTCGTACGGCGGCTTACTGCTTACTGCCCTCGCCGTGGCGATTAGTGAGAGAAACCCAGAGTTGGAAGCTGCCCGTGTAATTGCTGAGGCATGTAATCACGGCATCTTGGTAGCGAGCTGCCGGCTCACCTGGGCCCTGCAGCGTCCTGCCTAATTCTTGGGGGACTTCTGCGGGGAGCGCTGGCGGCAGTGGCCCGGGGAAGGCCGGGGGCTTGGCGGGGCTCACCGACGGTGTATCTGTCGCAGCGCCGTGGCTCAACTTGGGCTCTCTGACGCGCTGGAATCAGAAGGGCGCGAGTACGTAAACGCTGACAGGGCATTCGCCCAGCAAGGCAGGTGGCGCGCCCGGTCCAACCGTCTGGACCAACCGCCTGGATCCGACAGGCTCTTGACTAGCCCATCCTGGACCTGTTCACGAGGGTCGACGAATTTTCTCACCGATGGACCGTACGGCATTCGGTCTGTCAGTGACTGGGTACAGCAGTATGTACGGAGTACGGAGTACATGTATCGTGGAGCAAGTCCGTATGCAACGGCGTTCGCTTCCGTGCGGAGCCAAGCCGACTGGAGATACACCACCAAATCGGCATCAGATACTTGTACTCGTACACGTGACATCTCACCGCGAAGATTACGGAATAGCAACATGGGGCTGCCCTGTCCGCAAGTGCTGGCGGCGTCTTGCTTTGCCTCACGTGGCACTCGGCGGCCGCCAGGGCACAAGTGGCACCCCGAGGACGGACGACTTGGCCCGGAAAACCCTTCTCCAGACTGTGACCACATGGCAGCCCTCTCTCTAGCTTACCACGACCTACCTGATACCTGAGCCCCGTTATTTCGCTTGTATGTACGAAGCCACAAGGACTTCGCAAGCCGCGGCCGGCCGACGAATGCAGCAAGTCAGCAGGCGGCACGGGACATGACAGCAGGTTTCGAGAATGCAGCCGAGATGCCTGTCTGGGACGCGGGGTGGCAAAGACCAAGTGGTCTCGACATCTGCCAAGCGGTCTCGACAACTGGGGCAAATGGCGGGGAAGACATCAAGTGACAGCTGCCTCGCCCGGAAGGCTTGCCCGAGTCGTCGACCGCCTTGCATTGGCGCAGACCCTGATCGTCGGTGAAGATCTTCCTCGGTGGCCATCGGAGGCTTTCCTTTCAGAACGGCTCCGCATGATGGGCAGTCCCACTCAAAGACGCATGAAAGACTCACTCGGTTTAGGAGGAGGCGCACGCGTGACCGAGGAACCTTGAGTTCAATTGACTCTACGAGTATGCATGCTCCGCGCAGAGCCGCGGATTGCCTCGCCATGGCGGCGACTCCACCACCGCGGCCCTGCTTGCTCTCGATGCTTGACCGTCGCTCTGCAAGTCCGTCCGCTCGAAAATACAGTCCCGCCACAGCGGGCGGCCAAGAGAGGGGATCTCTTGGCCGTGCCCGCCCAGCGTTCCGACGCGTTGGTCGTCTCCTTCTGAGCGACGCGGTGGGGGCTTGCACCAGCCTGAGCTTGGACACGCTACCGAGTACCGAGAAATTACCTAAGTAAGGTACGTGCTGGAGGCTGTAATCGCTCAGCTGGGGCAGGGTCGCTCCGCCGGGAGCTTCAACCTTGCCGGCAGCAGTCATACGTACTCGTACATGCCTCACCTATCGACCCCGCCTCCTCGGCAAGTAGCAATCCTCGACAGGCGACGCTTTCGACGCAAGGGAGCCAGGCGTTTCTCCGGATCGTGTGGAGATGAGAGCTCCCGTGCCGAGGATATCGACAACGATCAGCCAGCCAGCCAGCCAGCCAAGCCAGCCGGTGGCGACGGTGGGAGCGGCATGATTCAGCGTGCTGTCGGCAGCCCTCGACGCGGAGATGCGCCGAAGTTTGTCCCCGCCATCCAATGCCGCCCCGCAGTAACATTCCGATGCCCTCCGAGCAGCACAGCCAAGACAGCCGCGGATGCTGACCAAGTCCTGGGCAGCCAAAACGGCACAAGGCCCTGTTCCCGTACACCTTGCGGCAAGCGCCACCTCAGGCGACGGCCTGGGCTCGGAGCCTCAGGTACGTGGCCACTCAGGCGATGCCTCGAACCACATGCCCAGATGCCGAAACTTTCCCATGTGGCGCGCGTTGACCTTCCACGGCCATCGCTGATCCAACGGTCTCGAAGCTCTGGATGCGCGCCGCGAGCAAAGAGCCAGATGACCTCGGCCGACCGGCCTCGACTTTAGCCTTTTGCCTGGTGCAAATCCAGGCCCGGGACGCTGGCTGTCCAGCCGCCGGCCGTTCCCCTTCACGGCCTGAAGGCGGAGCCTCGGCCTCATGCCCGGCCGCTCATTCATCGAGCATCGTCGCATTCTATGAGGCCTCATCGCCGTGCTCCGTGCTCCGCGCTTCCCGTCCGTATCCTCGAGTCATTCTGCTTAAATTTTTCGCGTGCGGCCGTGCCGGCGTGTGGTCCAGCGGCCGGAGCCGTGAGCCCAAGCGGCGAGGAGCTCGGCCAAATGGGGCCCACAGGGTCTGCCATGCGGATACCGACACCAACTCCAAGACCAGTAGGAAGTGGCGCCGACTACCAAGGCCACGCGAGCGGGAACGACTCCAGTTTTTACAATGGGGATTGTAGAAACGCAAATAGAAAATTTATACGACAATTTCGGCATTTTATCTCTTGCCGAATATTTGAAATTGCCATGCCATGCTGCGAGTATAATTACGTGAGTGTCTTAAGGTACGGAGTAAGATACGAGTAATCCATATCGAACGAAACCCAATGCCGGTCGCTCGCGCCAGCAGGGGTGATTCTCTCCTTTGCTCGATTCTGAACTCTGGAATAGTGGACGAAGATCTGGCCTGGAAGCTCGGCCTTTGCTGCCCGAATTGCTGATCCAAACAACCGCTGCCCAAACTGTGAGCGGCCGTTCTGTCCAGGAATGCCTCCTTTACCCGTAGCGTGTAATATCTCTTGGGAATAAACGAGGAAAACCTCGCCTAGGCTTGGACGCACTTGCTAGGCCGTCATTCGTATGTCCTAGGTCACGGAGTAACACATGGGGCATTCTGAAAATTAAGAGATATATGCCTGCTATGACCACGTCCCCATCTCCCTGCTAGAGCATCGTGTCTCCATGTATGGCTTTAAAGGCACTGGCAGTGCATACCACTCCTCGATCTGGGGTTCGAGCTACCCTGTCCAGCCTCAGATAGCACAGTCGGTGGTCGAGGCTCTGAAAGCGCTCCCCGTTGAACAACATATTTCTGGCCTGCTACGTGGAGCGTCCATCGTTTGCTAGCTGCAAAGTGCAACGTGCTTAATATTCGGCTAAGGTAGGCGCTGACCTGGCTTCGAGGGTCAGCGTAGGTACAATACTGTGTAAACAGGGCATGCTCGGCTGGACTGTTACTTGGATGAGGTTGGTGACACCAAAGAGTAGACTTGCAACCGAGGACAGGTGCCGTGAACTCACGGCCGATATCAATCGGACATTTGCGAGGCAGCATGTCCACGTGGGAATTCCCATGCCCGCATGTGGCTTTCGGCTGCATGTGCACCCAGATGCACGATAGCTCAATGCTTTGATACTTTATTGGCGACAGAGAGGCGGCGCCGTTCAGGCAGCATCGTCAGCCTCAAGACGGCTTGCCCAACGAGATCGTCAGCCAGACCGAAGAGTGTGCTGCCATCTATCCAGGTGCCTTCGCGCAAGACAGGGCTTGCCATCCAGGTTCCTGAAAGTGCACCCCCACGGAAACACGCAAAATGACAGCTGCTTGAGCGAGGTCATGCCTCGCGACGGTTGAGTTATCACGCAAGACGCTCGCCACATGGGCACCATTGCCGCGGCCAGCGCACGACTCTGTCCGCATTGGACGAATGGTTCAAGTCAAGTCTATGACGCAAGGCTCAAGTTTGAGCTCCATGGTTGAATCCGCCAGGATTGGTCGATGCGCTGCGGGATAGGGAGTAAAGCGATATCGGAGCCGCGAGACTGTTCAAGTGATCACTTACGTGGCAGCGCTGCCGACGGGTGAGGTGAGGCTGATGCGTGATGTTTCATCCATTGGGCGCCGTCAGCACCCAATCTTCTCCCACACACATCTTGCGAGTTTCTCCTCCAGGCTGACCCCGGGGGCTGTGAGCTGCGATCATCAGACGGGGCCAAATGTCGATGGCCCCCAACAGGGCCTCAACCCGAGACTGCCCGCCGTTGGCGGTGGGTTCAATTCGTTTGCGGTTTACAAGCTTTACTTGATCCCTTACCGACGCCGCTGCCGACGCCCGCCACCCTTGCTTGCGCGGTCGTCAGATGACGAGCCAGCTGGAGAGCAAGGGCCCTCGGGTGGGATCTCAGCCATCGTCAATGGGATACGGGTAGCATCCAAGCCTCCTCTCCTCCTTGGCATACCGCGGCTGTATCGCGACATCAGCAACGTCCGACATGCAATCAACTCCAGGCCGTATAGCCGCGCGGAGGCCCCCATGCCGCGTAGCCTTGCGGGCGAGACAGCGGGAATATCCCTCACGAGCCCGCTGCCCGCTCCCACGCGCGGCACGTGTTTCCGTCCTCATTGTGAGGAAGTGACTGACCCTAAGGCGGCGTCAGCGCCAAAGTCGACATCAGTTGACAGGCCGTAATGAGTAACACAACAGGTCCCCATCCCGTCACTGGGGCGGAACTGGGGCTGGGGCTCAAGCGAAGATGGCCATGGGGTCCGGTCCGCTTCCGTTTGCGATGCCGACGCATCCTTGCTGTTGGTAGTCTACATGTATGGCTTGTTTGTTGGCGCCTCCCGCGCTGGCGTCTGCTATCACACAAGCATCCCATAGACGGAGTGGATGCGTACAGGAAATGATGGTCGCGGCAGCAGTAGCCGGCTCGGCGTGGGGGCTGGCCAAGAGCAAACAGCGGACGCGAAGCATAGCCGATCATGCCTTCGGCTGAATAGGATTCGACAGTCGCAAATTAATCGACTTCTCATGCGTTAATCAATGTTCCCGACCGACATGGTAGTAAGTTCGGTCGACAATGTGTCAGGGCTTCCGATCCCATCTAGACATCAGCCTAGGACCGTCCAATAAAGACTCAAGAATAGGCCATGGCACTCCCAAGACGGGCTGTGGTTTAGCGTATGCCAGGAAAGCATACATAGCACGCCATGAGGCTGAAGTTGAGCTAGGCGGGACATACCCTGTCCACACGGACCCTGGAATGACAACCCGATGCGCTGGCGCGATATTGGGGAATAGCCGTGCGGACATGTTTGCGTAAAGATAATCGAGAACGGCTCTTACGGTACCGAGATTGCCCTTACAGATTCCCGGGAGTCATTGGGGTTCCGTGGCGGCGCCCACGGGGCATACCATCTGCGCCGGCTGATGTGTCCGATGGTGTTGTGACGAGGAGCCCGGAAGTTGCCCTTGGTAGGATGCCACTTGTGGATCGTCGTAGCAAGCAGTTGAACTGGTCACCGCTACTTCGTGCGCCGCAGTTGGGTTTTCGTGTCTCACACCCCAACGTAGGCTTGATGCAGAGAAATCGTCGAGTGCCTGCATGACGCCTCCCATGATACCGACGGATGGGAACAGGGGCAGAGTACGGACCAGGGGGGGATAGGCGACGACACAAGTCAAACACTCTCGCAAATTACGATTAAATATTTCCAACAATTCATATCAATTTTTTTATTTGATGTTTTATTCTCGGGCTCAAACTACGAGTCGTATGCCATCCATCAGACACAGTCCGAGGCCTTGCGGCATCCCATCAGCTCCACCGAGTGCCGACACGAGCCTCGTGCGACTCTCAGGGTCGGCGTGACGAGCTGGCAGGGCCAGATGGGGGAGGACAAGCCGGGACATGGCTTTCGGGGCGAATAATGCTTCGTCGATGGAAGAGGCCGCCGGTCTTGGGTACGAGAATTCGCCAAATGTCTCCCCCACCGGCGGAACGTTGGGGGTGTTTGGAAGGCGATTCGCATACTCATAGGCTCTCAGACGACGGTCCTATGACTTTGGCAGCCTGCAGCTGTAATCTCGGTTTGTAGATGCCTGGGCACGTCAGCCTCTACCATGTTTGGAGTGTAAGCCAGATGATGCCCCAGCATCGCAGACGAACTACAACTTCTGTGCATCCATCTTAGCATCCGCATGCAGTTGATAGTGCCTCTGATACAAGACAGTGACCTCACAAAGTCATTTCTGCCCTGTATCGACTGTGTCCGACGAGTGTCTCTGGGCCAGGCTCAGAAAGATATCCACGTGAATACGTCACCCTCGCAGATCCACGGAGCCTTGCAAAGCGCCAAGTGCAGGTAGTGCCGCGATTAACAGAGACTTCAGGGGGCCATCATTACCGGGTCTCCATTGAAGGCGTGCACCCGTGCCCGTCAGGCGCTTCACCTCGCCAGGGCTTACTGCTCATTGGAGTCGATGGACGGGACAGGACGCCCGTGGCAATGCAATACGGAACACAGGGCATTTCCATCAGGGGGGTACTCTGCGGCCGCAGGCAAATCGCGAGGCAGATGTCGAGTTGCACGGGCAGACGGCGGGCGAGACGCGAGGTCACGTTTGCCTTCACGGCGCAGATGCGGCTTGCCCGAGCCACGCTTGTGCGAACTTGAGGGGACCCCGCGGCCTCCCCGTGCGGTCTGGCGTGGCCAGTGGACGTGTCCTGTATATTCTTGCTTCACACAAACAGACAGGTGTCTTGAAGCCACTCCGGCAGGTTGATCACTCTTTGTCCGGAGTGTTGCTCTGGACAGCAGCTGCTGCCGATACATCATGTCGCGGGAGTGCTCAAGCAAGACACTCAGCGGCTAATCCTTCTCTAGTTTTGTGGCAGAGATTGGAAGCGACACAGCAAAGTCTGGGGATGCTACAGATCCCCTAGACATGTTCACGTGAGGCGTCGCGGTAACTAATGCCTTGCCCATCACCAGCACTCTCGGCGCCCCTGGACGGCCAGATACATGTATTGTGACCGCCAAAAGCAATGGGTCAGGGGGCGCGAATATTCAAACTCAAACTTTTGGGATATTCTGCGCGTCTCATCATTCCATAACCCAGCAGAGAGTTCTTGTACCTTCTACATCCTCATGATGTTCAGGTGGTATTAATGATGAGGGAGCGTGATGTATCGTTGACTCGTCATGGTCCAAGTCTCAGGTTTCCCGCCGAGCTTGTTCGGACGTCTTTTATTGGAGTGACCAATTAAACTCACTATTCCTTGACCATAATTTGGCAAAGCTGAAAAGCGTCATCACAAATTGTTTCAACGTGAGGATCGACTGATGTGTTCCCTAGATGTCCTGGCCGTCACGAAACGTATTAGTCTGCTATTGGGGTTACCTACCTCACCCCGAGGATGGCTCTTCGTATGTGCCATATCAAGTAAACGATCTACCATAACAGTGATTCTAATTTGGCCTCACGAGCCAATGAACGCCCCGGAATTGGCATCTCGTGTCGGGTGGTCTTGGATACGCAGCTGAGCCGTACTCCTACCCTACACTCCCTCCTCTCGGAACCATACGAAGGTGTACGTGTCTCGCCCAATGTTCAACACACCATGCCAACGCATTGTGCCAACGCATCTGACATCAGATATCAGAGCCATTGGGGATGAAGGTGCTGCGGGATGCTGTTGTGAGGCTTTTGGCGTTTGAGCAAGAGGGCAGCTGCGTGATGGCAAAGCACACTCAACGATGTTCTCCTACATGAGCGCGTACTCAGAACCATCACGAGGATAGGGGTCCAAAATTCTCATGCCACGAGGGCCGTCATGTATTTCGGATTCAATTGCGCCCCAATGGCGGTGTGGAGGGAAGTGCCTGAACCCCCCGGGACTGGAGTCTTGGCCCAGCTGCATCAACGCCACGTGAAGCCTCAAGCGACGGCACCGCACCCGAGCCTTGAGCGCGGGTGGCTTACGAGAGAAACATGGCGCCGTGTGATGGAGAATGGGGGCCGCAGACGGCAAGTTCGCGGTCACGAGGTGTTGGTGTTTGGGACAGCGCATGTGGGTTGGGGAACGGAGCGGCGGGCATGCCGCCAAAAGGTCTCAGAGGCGTTGCTGTGCACCGCGCGGAAGCAGCCTCGTGTCCAAACGTGGCAGCCTGCATTGAAGGATATGTCTCCAAATGGCGGCTTGCACGTTTGACGGTCGCATCCTGTGGGCTTACACGCCGTAGGATCGTCGAAACCTCAGCCTTTGTGCGTCTGGTCCCGGAGGACGACCATGAGTCGACGTCTCGCCACCTAATCGGGAAGAATGGGCTTACTGCACTGAGACAGACGTGCAGACCCCATTGGGTGTCGGCTAGGCAGAGAGATTTCCGGTGGCCAAGAGATCGAAGGTTGTGCCCGGCCGCCGTGCACTCAGGTCTTCAAGAAGTCAGCTACGTATGATGACGCGGCGTAATTAGAGCCGAATTCCCACGTGGAGACAATCAACACGGTAAGATGTCTGGCATATGACCTCTTTCTCCGGGGATATTACACCATGGGAGGTCCTTTTGCCTCCAGCGGGCGCTGGGTGTCGCTGTTGAGGTTCCATCCGTAAGTCACTTCAATGCGCTGGGCTCAGCTACCATGGGAGAATGAAACGGTATGTATACGTATTTTACGGCCAAGTGATACTTGTGAAGAAGTATTTCAACGAAATTAATATATTATTGATAGAATATTATTATATTTCTTCGGATGGACATCGGGGACGGAAGCCCCAATCTTGCCGGCATGGGCCAAATGGAGCCGAATTTGAGACGCAATGCATGCAGCAGAAGACTTGTGACAAGATAGAGTAGCAGAAAACAGAAACTGCTTGCAGTAATGTAGAAACCTCAATTGAGATGTTGTGGGACTCGATCTTCACTCCGCGTTTACAGCTGTGGGAGATCCGAACCCATGGCAGATCGGCATAGTCTGGCAGCTGCTGCTCCAATATTCCACTAGTGCAAAAAAGGCCCAAGACTCGAACTTTAGAACAAGAAGAGGCTCATTCAGTCTTGCGATTAACCCAATTATCAGAATCGTGCCCATGCTTTCCCAACGTGCGCGGACGAGTACATGTAGAGTAGCCTAGCCATAGCTCTTCCCCTGATATCCAAGCAGACAAGGATAAAAAGACGGAGAACATAATCAGAGGATCTCCGTGGTCCGTATGCAGATCAAATGGTCGAGCTCATAGTACTACGTACTCGTCAGACAAGCAGAAACAGAATCTGAACGGAGTGTATTGCTCAAATAGGCTCAAATAAATGGAGCGGCCAAGAGCTAGGCAGTTAGAGTGCTTGTACGGTGCACATACCTCGCTACAATTTGAAGTGAGGTTTGGAGCATAGGGATTGTGATAAAGCGAGGATGTATACATCTACTCTTACCGATGAGAGAACAACGTGGCTCGCTCCTATGGTCGAGTGAGCCATTCGCCCATGCCGGCCGCCAACGAAAGGAGCATCAATGCTTGAACGCCCATGCAAGCACCCTCTGATGCATAAATGGAACAATGCTGCCTTGATTTGTTCTTTCCAAGATCCAGAATTGCAAAACAGTTCCTGGGCCCATATGACCGTAAGGCAGCCCAGCGTCCTTCCGCCAGTGTACCGCAGATTTGCATCATTCTAACTGGAAAGCATGCTTGGGAGCATGCTGGGGAGCTTTGGGTCTTCGCAGCTGATTATTCATTCTTCTGGAAAGTTCCCGGCCGCAGATCGAGCCGCCATCTCCGACCGCAGAGAGGTAGCCTGCGGGTGATCCGCCGCGGTGATGTCCGTGAAGACCCTTGGATGGAAGAATATCGCACGACCTGGAATCATCGCTGTCGGAAGAGAGAACAAAAGACCGACTTACCCTGCCGGTTCGCATCCGTCCCAAAGTACAGCGTCAAGCAGATTGCTTCAGGCGTGTTCACCATGAGAGGCGGGTTAGGTCGCGAGGTGACCAGACATACCCAAGGAGTTGTAGCACTGGAGTACATACTCGTATACAATAGCGATTACCTATCGTTGAATACCTTGCCAACTTCAGCGAAACTGCTGAAAGGTCTCCGAGAATTGAAAGGGGGCGGACCAAACAGACAGCCATTGACGGCAATGGGTTTGCGAAAAAAAGTCATTTGAGTCCACGATGCAAAGCCCATTGAGCTGGGCCCGGCGAAAGAAAATGCATGCTAGGGGATGAAAATATGCACCAGTCCTCGGACGATGAGCACGATTCTAATCCTGGACTGCTCGAAGCTCAAGCGCCTCTTGCATCACGCCACTTTGTCGAAAATTTGAGACGCTTCCGCGAGCTAATTGAAGTATGCCCTTAGCCGAAAGCAGTTGTATCTACGCGAGCAACCGTAGGGATCCCTGACAGCGCGGGTTGGCGCGGACTATATCGAGCAAGGCTCTGGCGGTGCAACCCTGGAGCGATCATGTGGAGCAAGCGTACATGCGGTCGCGTCGAACGTGGAGCCCTTGAAGTAGTATTGTAGATAGGAGTACGGACTACGGAGCATCGACTGAGCAAAGTGATATCAGGACCTGGCCCCCTGTTACGGCCCCGATTGTATCGGCTTGCTACCTTTCCCCCGAGCGATGGCGCCATTGTAGAACAAAAGTTCAAACCACGTAACAGAGAACGGGACTGGCTTTCGACGCATGGGAGCTTACTATCCTTTCGACGGCGTACTACGAGTACTGGGCCGAATATGACATTAATGTTGGCCTTTGCGCCCGTCAATCAACGCCTCGCCGGATCAGCAAGACTGAGGTGCATGCCATGTTGACAATTTCGGTATCGACTGCGAGATCCGTCAGGGGCCAAGACTTATCGACTGTCCAGACTGTTTCCGAGGTTCAGATGGCAGCCAAGGCAGGTTGCTCATACCCCTGTCCGTATTGTAAAGCCAGGGAGCAACCTGCAGCTCAAGCACGCTGGCTGCAGCTAGTCGATAGATAACCGGGGGCGACGCTTTCGACGGCACGGTGACAGCGCCTGAAGCGTCCAAAGATCCGGATTCAAACGAGGAATTAGCGGAACCGCGGCGGCGGCACAGAGGAAAAGAGGCCTTTCAGCCGCGGCACGACGAAACCGTTGCGGGAGCGCTTACGGCTCTCCACACGGGATCACAGCTACGTCCCCGGAACGAGGCGCGGCGGAGCCATCGGGGTCCCCACACCACATGTGATAAGAGGGCCGAGGCGATGGAAACGAGCACGGTGCATGCGTTCCTGACGATTTCTCGGCTCGCGAACGTCAAACTCGGGCAGCTATCGCAGATAACCGAAGCAAGGGGTTTGCTGCGGAGTTTTGCTGTCCTTGACCGTCACATGTTCTTACACGTCGCCTCGGGGAAATCACCAGCAAGAGACTCTCGGTTCAAGTGCTGCCCCTCGCCATCCCGAGGCGCGCCAAACATTGGTTTCCGGCAGCCTTGGTGGTGCTCTTGGTCGGCCCTGGCCGGCCTCACGTCGAGAGGGAGCGCCGCGCAGGCACGGTACAGGGTTGGGTTTGGACGGTCGGCCTGCCCTCCTTGCAACGCCGGCCGGGGCTGAAAATCTCCGAGCGCCGTCGAACCTATGGCCGGCCGGTGGATCTGTATCCTCCGCGTCCGGGAGCTCGCTCGAACGGCGGAGCCGATGCTGTGTCCGTGCTGACGGGCATCTGCTGGATCAGTCCTTAACACGACGTCAGGACGGACCAGCCTGGGGTTGGCGCGCAGCCAAGAAGCGTCACGCGGCGATGTCGACAGCCACAACCTTGGCAAAAGAGGCAAAAGAGGCAGAAGAGGCAAAAGAGGCAAACGTCGTGCAGGCTGTACGTGCAACTCTTGGCGAGCGCACAGCCTCCCCCAACATCTGGTCTCGGCGAGGGCGGGTGATGTTGGCCGTGGAGTTGTAGCAATCCGCATCTAACGTCCTCGGCGACGTGTGGCGTCTCGGCTACGAGCGTGTTCAATTTGGGGTAAGCCGCGGCTCCATCGACAGCCCAAGGCCTCTGATTTCACATCTGGCCCTAATTAGCCACGCTAACGGAACTCGTACAATAAGATCCCGGGGAGCATTCGATGGCCTGATTGCGTTTGTTGATCATGCTCGAGACCGCCTTCGGCTGGCGCATGTTCGCGTCAAGTCGTGTTGCTCATTCGCCGCCTACCCGTACGAGTACTCGTACTGCCAGGAGAGGCCGCCGTCGCCGACGCTAACGTCTGCTTCGACGGTCGAATCCTCAACCCAGCCGAAGCTCCCGTGGGGCAGATGCGATGGGGCACCCAGGTTCGTCATAGGTGTGGGTTTGTTGGGAGAGGGGAAGTCGGTGGGTGGTGCGCTGGACAGCGCTGGGCAACGGCCAATGAAGAGGCCACGCGCCGACAGGGGCAAGGTGCCAGCGGCCAGGTGTATTCCTGTCTTGGGCTGAACTCTCGACGAATCGAAGGGGGAAGCCTCCCTGGAGCTTGGACGACGATGGACCACCTCGCGGCTCGCCGGGAGCTGCGGCGTCGAGCTGCAGCGGCGTCGATGGATGCAACGCTCGGCGTGCATCGTTACCGTCGGCCTGGAGCTTCGGGCCGTACTCGTAAAAAAAA
>JALHCF010000059.1:0-54967 GCA_024341135.1 Tolypocladium album
GTCCTAAGGCCTCGGCGGCCCTACGGCGGACGCCTTCATCCTCGTCCTTGAGCAGCGCCGCCAGCGCTGCTACCGTTGCCTCTGATAAGTGTCTGCCAGGATGTGCTAGTGCTCTCAGAATCTTCTCTCTTCCGGCAGCGGAAGTACGTTCTAGGGCACTCTGCAGGGCTCGGTCTGGAAGCTCCGATTCCGTCGCCAAGAATGAGTATCCTAATAACCCACATTCGAAGAGCAGCCATTCAGATAGCCTTGCTTCCAGGCTCGATCGAATTGGCAACTTTGCCGAAGAGTCTACCTCACTCAAGCAATGCATGACTAGCCGTTGATGTGTGGGACCTAAAAGATCGAACGGTTCCTTTTCGATTTCGTTAAAGAAGCCGAGTATTTCGTTCTCTCCTTTCGCCTCCAGCAAGCCAGCAACAAACCGCCAAAAGACGTCATAACGCGCGGAATATTTATATCTTCGAAGAAATTCGGCAGGGCGGGCAGGAGAATTTGCTTCGTTACCGTGTTGATTGAAGACAAAGTCGAGTGTTTTGCAACCCTTCCACTGCTGTACGAAGTAGCGCGCCGCGAAGTATTCCTGAAAGGTGAGGTGTAGGAAGTGGTAGTTTCGGTCTTCCAGCCTTGTTGAAGGATCTGATGTCCGTAGGAAGGAGAGTCGCGCAAGTGTTTCGTCGAGTGGCAGATCCGGTAGTTGGAACATGGCGACAATCTCGTCTCGATGGCCTGGCGTGAAGTCTATCACGTCGCTGTGTAGGCCATTAAATGCAAAGCATTCAAGAAGCGCAATCTCAGTCTCGACTCGGCGCTTGATCTCGGTTGGTCGAGCGTTTTGGACATCACCCTCAGACATTTTGTTTAATCGCACGACGTCCTTCTTCCACAGCATTTTCTCGATTGCTTGGTATATGCCGGTCATGGTGTTCGGCACAGTTGCACCGTTGAGGTCTTCCCAGGCGTAACAAAGAGCATCCAATTGAATTGGGATGCGCACAAGACCCTGAATGAGCTGATGCTGCTGAAGAAAGGACTGGACCTCGTTGGCTCTTGGCTTCATTTTGGGATCGGCTTCTAGGTAGGCTTTCACCTGCTCTGGGTAGAATCCGATCGTTTCTAATTCGAGGTCGAGATTTCGGAGAGCTGGGTGGTTGGCGTTGGGTCGGGACGTGATAATGACATTCCGCTGTTGTAAGAGCTCCGCTAGGAAGCTGGGTATGCTGCCGTGGCCAGCCAGGTCCTGGGATAGCTCGTCCAAGCCGTCGAGCAGAAATAGAGTCTTGCTACTTTCGGTCTTCAGTGCATCAAACAATGCTTTCGCGAGGTCCGGTCTATTATATAGAGAGAAAAACTCGTGGTTGAAGAGATGTTCAAAGTTGTATCCCGGTATCTGCTGTCTCTCTGGCAGCTTCAGATTCCGCAGCGGCACCCAAAGCACGCGGTCGAACAGCTCCGTCCATTCGCTCCATGTGCCTCTGGTAAACTCATGGACAATCTTTTTGCACAAAGTAGTCTTGCCAACGCCCGCGCGTCCTCGGATCAAGATCCGTCTTGGTTCGATCGTGCAATCGTCGCTTCCTTTGCGTTGGTTGAAGAGTGTCGGCAGCTCAACCTGGATTGTCTTGTCAGGCGTCTCAACCTTTTGTCGAGACAGTAGAGTAAACGGGGAAGCTTTTGCGTCTCGTTCGTTTGAGCGGACTGCATCCGGGCTAGACTTCTCTACTATAGCAAGGTTAATATAGCACTGATCCATTGGCAACGAGACGCCCGAGAGTCGTTCAATCTTTAGCTTGTTTTTGTAGTGTTCGTTACGTATCAGCGTGTCAGCTTTTTCGAGTAGTGATGGGGTCCTCAGACGGTCTATCGCCTTCTGTAGCTTGTTGTAGTACTCATCGTGCCGTCCCGCACATTTATTAAGCCCAGAATGGTCGGTCTCGATACCGTGTTCTTCGTCCGGGTCCGCGTCGGCTACTGCTGAGTCCCGCAGGACCACCTCAAAACAGATTAGACAACGATTAACCCAGACCCGTGCACACTTACCCGGCCTAAAGATAGCCATCTAAGCACATACGTAGGCTTCGTCTCGTAGAAGGAGATGATCGGAACTTTCTGCCGTCGGCTCTTATTTGGGGCCACGCAGAAAGCAAACTTAGCCCTGAGGTCGCTAAGCTGGGGGTCATGGCTCCTTAGAGACTGGAGCAGCGTCGTATCGGAACCGAGGATCGCAGTTACGAATGCTAAGGCAGTACCAGCAACCGACAGAGACGAACCAAGATGAGGAGTACCTAGGAAGATAATCCCAGAGGTATCATTAACGACCTCTTCGGAATTTTGCCTACATAAAGCCTTGCAAATATTAGAGACTAGATGCTAGCGACTCGGGGCGAGTTGTCGTACCTGCTTGATAATGATACCGCCTAAGCTATGTCCAATGAAGATGATGGGAAGATGCTAGGACGAGTATCAGCGCCGTCCGGCGAAAGAGGATGTGATCAATACAGGTTCTGATCGCTTATTCTTTATTTCTCTTAATAGGCTATTGCCGATCTCCTCTGATGTCTTGAACGGTGCGTCCATAAGCCAGCTAGAGTTATGCTCAAAACTCAGGATTCTGGCCTCTGGGAAGTCTAGGCGGAGTAAATCTCGGAGCAGGTGAATCCTTGGACTACGTGCAGGTCCATGCTCGGCGACTGTGGGCTCTTGGTGTCTACCAACCGAGTCTGTTGGCGCGGCGTGAGTCCACGTGTGCTCTGGATCAGCGCCGAGTCCATGGACGGCAACGATCCTACAAACATGTCAACGAGGCCTGCGGCTCGGGTGAACGGGATCAACAAACTCAAACTTGGCACGACTTGGGTCGGACAGAATTTTGAGTGTCCCAGAACGCGGGCTGTGCTTGCGTCGCCGGATCTTGACGATGATGGGACGGAGTGCAGTGGCAAGGAGCACGACAGCAACGGCCACTATGACGCCCCATTTGCCCGCCCCGCCTATGATAGATCTCCACGCAAAGGCCATGGCGAGCCGAGAGCGTACAGTCGTGGAACACAAGATGATTCCTCCAGTGCACAACGGTGCAACTATTTGGGCAAGGTTGGGCGGAGGAGCGTCCGCGCGGTCGAGGTGATGGCCACCTATCTTATCCAAGCACAGAGACGAAATCGCAGGGCTGCCTGCATGGCAATGCCTCAGGCCAATCCGCTCCGCCTTCGTCCTGCCTGCCCCTCCGAAAACACATGTCCCGGCCATTGTAACCGCGTAACCACGGTGGTTGGGCAGCGCCAGATGTAGACCTTTGCTGCACTGCGACGCTGCACGGCACCCTTCGCGGCACCTTAGCCTCCACTACACCTTCCCGCTGCTGCGCCACGGCGCTTCTACAAGGCTCGCGCAGCCAACCGCGCTGGCTGCTACTGCAGCTCAGGCGACAATGAACGCTTTGCATAACACTTGCTCAGCAGCTTCCTTGCTCTGAAGACGACAGACAACGCTCCGGGCGGAGGCATCAGAGGTCGCTGGTCGACGGTTGAAAATGACGGCAGCGGCGACAATGGTCGTCGGGTGCTGTTGGGAGTGGTCCTCCTTGGTCCAGATGCAACGCCATGCCGTTCCGTCTTTGTTGTCGTCCAACGGATCCTTGGACAAATTGCGCCGCGACGGCTCGTTGCCGCAGCATAGCGCCCAATCATCTCTGCAGTTACCAGCCCCGTGCGGCGTACTGTTTGCGCTCACACCCTGTCATCAAGCCTCTACTATCGCCAACCGGAACGATAACAGCAATTGGTCTGAGATGGACGGTTTTCTGTGTCCCTCACGTCGACGGCGTAACAGCCACAGGAGCAGCTCCTACCTCGATAGACGATGACGGACACTGAGTAATGTGGATGCGAAATTGGGAGCCGGCAGGGCTTGGTATGCGCTCGTCATACTATCCGTCGGACCCCATCTCAGCGAACGCATCTACTAATAGGTACCTCCATTCTAGATTGAGCTCCTCGGCCACGCCTACAAACACGACGCCGACAGGTTCCGACGCGATCGCGACCAGCTCTTGTGCCTGTTACCCCCCTCGTACCGCAAGGAGTCCGGTGACTTGGCCGCGGTTGGTCGGCATGTCACGGCCTGTGTTGAGAAGGAGCTCGACCCGGAGCGGCTTACCAACAGCCATGGCTGGCATTGGGTCGCGCGCCTGCCCTTGCCGCCGCGGGCATTACACAACCAGCTCTTGCTAGGCCGGGAGATCTTTGTCACGGAACGGATGCACACGCATCTCGCCTGGACGACGGGTCAGATGTTCCTCAAGCCGGTCCCGCGCTTCCTGCTTGATCCCAACTTCCCAGCCGAATATCGCCTGCGCATCGCCATCAACACATGAGCGGTGGTTGATATCACGGGATCACGGGTAATACTGTGTCCGTGCAGGCCGTTTGTATGGTACCGGCCGCGCTTACCTACCTGTCTCCTCATGAAGCCATGAGATTCATTGGAATGCGCTTTCAGAATACCTATTGTGAAGTGCTGGACACTTGGTTTTCAGGCCCGCGGGTATGTAGAGCCCGGCGTCCACCGTTCAGCGAGCCATGGCTAAGCAAACCATTCTTCAGCGAGTTCACAACGATGAGCGGGTTCCATTTCGGTAGCTTAAACTACTTTGCTACTGTCTTACCTTAGTCGGGTGAAAAACGGTAGTGGGGTTGGCTAACTAGCTCGGTATCCTCAAGAAACGGATATTTACGACTCGACATATGGATATGGAGGCACGTTAACAATTACAGACATTGAACTCTGAGTTGCGCAAGAGCTTAACAGCCACTGCCTGTGCCTCCATCACTTGTTGCCCGCTATGCGGCCTATGCCTAATTAGGCAGACCCAATCCAACAGAAAGAGGCAAACAGGTCCTCGTAGTCCATAGCCAATCACGCAGGGAAGCGCAAGTGGCAGTGAGCTGCAATCGGGGGATACCCTGGTCGGTGCGGCGCTGCTGCTCGGGCGTGAGTCAACGGGCACGGGTGTGGACTCCGGAGGCCGCACAGTACCCGTACCCGTACTGGGGCGCCGGCGGTGGATGCGTCCCCATCAGGCTCTCGTATATCCGTCGGTGACCAGCCCAGCCACGCGGCGTGCGTCAAGGACTTGCGGCATGGACCACAGGCGACCGGCCGCGGCACTGCGAATCGAGTACCCGACAGGGTGGGCTGGGTGGAGCCTTGGTCAAGGGATCGAATCGGCCTGTTCCCGTGCTCCGGAGATCTTCGTTATCCTCGGACACAGGCATGGGTGAATTGAGGCAACCAGGCTGGCGTCACGACGTTCAATTGGCCCTCCTCGATGAGCTGACGACGAGATGCTACTTTGCCACAGTTGCCGAATACCGTGCTCGCGAGCTGACCTTGAAGAAATTATCATGTGCTCGACAGGGAGGCCATCCGGTATCAGTGCCTCTCTCGAGCGCGTGCCTGGTATCCCCAGCGCGAGACTGAGGGGCAAAATCTACTCGTAGGCAAAAGCCAGGATCTGACGTCCTGCGCTGAGCCACCATGCTGAGCGAAAGAGTCATCAGGCCGTCCGAGTCCTAGTCACCTAGTGGCCCCTCCAGGCTCCGAGTGTACAGTACCTTACCCAGTGGTGCTGTCAGCCTAACGGCGTGAACCCAGAGGGAGCCTGCAGATGATATAAAGATGGCTGTCGACACCGGCGACGATTCAACTCTTGGCTTCTTCACCTCGCACAGCATCTCCTGTGTCGAGACCGACGAGACTGAGCGCATCTCGCCTTGAACGAGAGGTGACGGCGTCTACACTCGCACAGGTTGCGGTGACAATTCACTTTCATCTCATCCATTTCGCATCGCCACCCAAGTCATGGATCCCGTTCAAGAATCGCCCACCGCCGCCGCTCCGCACGGCATCTCGGGCGCTCCCTCCCCCCAGTTCGCCCTCCTCAACTACTTCTTCCCGGGCTTCTCCGTCCTTACGTCCGCCGCCAACGCCTACCTGGGCACCGACGTCAACGTCTACCTCCCCGCGGTGCTGGCCGTCGTCGGCGCCGTCGTCGTCTGGAGCTATGTGCGCAATTCGCTGTGGACGCTCGTCGACGAGTATCTCATGTCGTCGGTGCGCATCCGCACCGACGACGAGATCTACAACATGGTGATGCTGTGGCTGTCCAAGCAAAAGTTCTCGTCCAACTCGCGCCGCTTCCTTGCCAATACCGACATCAGCTCCCGCAACCGCTACATGTACCGCTACGACTCCGACGATGGCGAAGATGAGGGCGACGTCGACAGCGACGAAGATCTCGACGACCTCCCCGTCGCGGGCCGCAAGAACACGCTGCACTACACGCCCGCCTTTGGCACCCACTTCTTCTGGTACAAGGGCTACCCGCTCATGTTCGAGCGCCACCAGAACCGCGATCAGCTCAACTTCCAGTCGGCCAGCGAGCGCGAGGAGCTGTCGCTGTCGTGCTTCGGCCGCAACCCGCGCCTCCTCAAGGAGCTGCTGCTCGAGGCGCGCCAGCTGCACATCAAGAAGGACGAGCGCAAGACGCTCATCTACCGCGGCAACCTCAACGAGACATACTGGCAGCGCTGCATGTCGCGCCTCAACCGCCCGTTTCCAACCGTCATCCTCAACGAGAAGGTCAAGCAGGAGCTGCTTGATGATGCCGCCGACTATCTCAATCCGGCAACGCGGCGCTGGTACTCTAACCGCGGAATTCCCTACCGTCGGGGTTACCTGCTCCACGGGCCCCCAGGCACGGGCAAGAGTTCGCTCAGTCTTGCGCTGGCGGGCTTCTTTCGCATGAAGATTTACATGGTCAGCCTGAGCTCGGCGTCAGCCACGGAGGAGAACATTACGACGCTGTTCCACCAGCTGCCTACGCAATGCATCGTGCTCCTGGAGGACATCGACAGCGCTGGCCTCACGCACACGCGCGAGGATGCGTCCTCCGACAGCAGTTCGGAGGATGCTCCAACCCCTCCCCCGACTCGTCGAACCCCTGGAGGACCTGTTCCGGTTGCTCCTGTCGGCGGTCGTCTGTCTCTGTCCGGGCTGCTCAACATCCTGGACGGCGTCGCTTCTCAGGAAGGCCGCATCCTTGTCATGACTACGAACCACATCGAGAAGCTCGACAAGGCCCTGATCCGTCCCGGCCGAGTCGACATGATCATCCCTTTTGGCCTCGCCGACGCGGACATGATCGCCTCCATCTTCCGCGCCATCTACGCCCCCTACGACAACGAAGACCCTTCACGCCGCCGCAAAGCCAGGCTGGCCAAGGCACAGGCCGGCTACGACAGCGAGGCGGAGGCGGAAGAGCGCGCGAGAGAGCGCGACCGGACTCGCGAGTACGTCGAGGTGCTCGCTCAGCGCTTCGCTGCCGAGATTCCGGAGTTGGAGTTCAGTCCCGCCGAGATCCAGGGCCTGCTGTTGCGCAACAAGCGTACCCCTGAGAAGGCCATCGCCGCCGCGGCTACATGGGTGGTCCAGATGCGCAATGACAAGAAGGAGAAGGCGAAGCAGGAAGCTGAGAGGCAGCGCAGGGAGGAGGAACGACAGAAGAAGGAGGATGAAGAGCGGCAGGAGAAGGCGAAGGAAGAGGAGGATAAGACTAAGAGCGAGGCGACCACCGACAATGACGATGCGAAGGCCTTGTCGACGGGCGAACTGGGGCCTAAGAGCGACTCGAAGCAGAAGAGCGCCTCGGACTCGGGCTACGACACGCCTTAATTTGGTTTTGTGCATAGCGTTGGCGTTTTAAGGGTTGAATCCCGGGACTGGTTTCCCTTGGGGTATGAGACGATACCATAACATGAAGAGTCAAATTATCTCTGTGAACCTATATGCACGTGAATCATCGTTTGAATCCCGACTTGATGCCGCCCTGCAAAAGGACGGCATCTCCATAGCCCGCCATGTTCTCGAATTCAGGCAAACGCTGCTGGTCTCTTTGCCGTTACATGCACTGACCGAGTGGAACACAATCTCCATTTTGCAGCTGTACTCGCATGAGAAAACCCCTTAAGGCTGAGAAACGGTTGACGAGCGTCCACTCACCTCGTCGCGGAAGTAGTCGTCGATGCAGACGCACCCCGGTTTGAGTCGCATAGCCTCCCGGACCGTCAGACACTTGTTTTCTCCCTCGCGCGTGTTGGTGCACACGTTTGTGCACCGCGGGACGCGGTCCACGGCTTTCTCATTTCTCTTTTTGCAGCCAGGCGTCAGTGCTGGACGTTTTTCGTGTGGCGCAGAGTCCTAGAGAGCCCATGCTTACCCCACATTGTATTGTCAAGGCCTCCTCGCCTTCCGTAGCAGCCGAAGCTATCGCGAGAAGCACTGCGAGCACGAATTGTTGCAGCTTCATGCTGAAAAATCGGGGGACGAAGACATAAAAAATGAATTGAAAGGACCTGGATTAATTTGTCAAATCGCCGATAGAAAGCAGCCTGCGGGTTATCGTTACGTTCAAATGCTTTCGCATGAGGTTGTCGGAATGCAGCTTCAAGTTGGCGTGCAAGACAGTGATTCACCTTGTCGCCCCGCGTCGCCGTGAATAATTCCCCCTCTCTGGGCTATTTGGACGCGTAAAGGCGTGGAATTCCGGAACAGTACTTCCGTAGCATTCTTTCCTCAGCAATATAACTAGATGCCATTGAGACATCCAACGCCAGCACAGAGATGCCCAACGTGCTCAAACCACGAGAGACGGGCAAGTCGTGTTGTTGCGATTTCGTCACTACAATCCACGCAAGTGCTTTTGTATGCTCACTGCTATCGCTAGGAAGTTACGGTGTTCAATTCTTGATATTGATCACGCAAGCCTCAGCTGTCGAACCCCCTCGATCAGGCAAGGGAAATGCAACACGCCTTGAGGCCGGCCACGCCCTGGGGGAAGGGGACGAAGGGGACGAAGGGGAGGGAGTGCCACTCGACACCATTGAGATCGTCGGGATCTCAGCTCATTCGCGGCGATTGGCCTTGAAGCAGGATGTCCATGCGGATCGTGTCACCTGCTTCTGTTCTCGCGTCTGCCATCATTATCCAGCGTCAGTCTTGGGGGTTTGGTAGGTTGGTGGCTCAACCTCAAGAAAGCGCTAAATACATGTACTCCATGACCCACCAATGATCATGCGTGACCGTGGTAACTCTGGGAGATTGAAAATGATACGATTGAGGATCAGCTCCGGCTTAAACGCAAGAAGAGGGAACTGGAGTCGATTAATAGTGCGAGTCAAGCTCAACCATTGAATAGATCGTTTGGTTCTTTGCATTGATGGCTCTTCGCAGAGGCAAAAAGTGAACGAGGCTCCAGTCCGCGGTCCAAAGCCAAAGCCCTGCCTAGGCCGATGGCGCCAAAGTAAAGGCTCGGATCAGTCCGCATCAGCGATCCTTTTTCTGAGCGCATTTAGAGGCCAGGGAAGCTTACCACGACTAGCTTTCAAGGGTCGCAATCGAATTGAAGCAGAGCTGCGTTCGTACATGTAATTAGATTGGTGCCCTTGCCAGTCGCGAGAATCCCGCCACTTCAACGCTACTAATTTCTAAGTGAACTCATCCGTAGAATACTAACAATCAAGCTGCCAAACAACCCAGACAGTGCTTTCCAAGCAATACCACCATTCAAACTACATGTAATTACAGGCACCACTCTGGCCGAACGCCGGGTGCACGAAGGACCGCTCCAAAGCACTGCTGCAGTGAGACCAAGGCGCAATGCGCATGATCCGTCGCGTATAACGACGCCAACCACGACGCGAACCTGGCCCTTTAACCCCCAAACCCCCAAACCCCCAATCGACCCGGACGATCCGTACTCGTAAGCTGATTTTTCGACCAACGACTTGGAATCAAGGGCCAAGAGCACCCGCTTTAAGGAAACAGCCATAGCCCCGCCGACGATGATAGGGTCCACCAGGCATCCCTTGGGCGCTACTAGGCCGCGTAGGCGCTTCCGTGCGCTGGGCGGGGTCCTAGAAATAGTAGCGGAAGCCTGACTGTCCGGGCAGGACTTCGTGTATTATGGGGCTGAGCGAGTGCGAGTGCGCCAACATCTTCGAGGCGGTGCACCCCCGTATGGGCCTGTTGGCTCCACGAGGGTGACGATCCGCCACGATGATGAATATCTATCAGCTGGGCCTGCCCTCTTCGTTTCTTGCCCTCTCCCATTTCCTTTTTGAATTTTCTGCGTCGCTTTTGAACATCCTATTGATATTTTTTCTCATCACCCGCATCATCACTATGATGAGAAACAGCATATCGGTGGACATTCCTTGGTGTCCTGGAGCAGTCCCCTCGCCCACTTACACGCCCACCAGCCAGAAGCGGCGGTCCTTCTGCGGCGTGCCCAGCAGCCTCAAACCCGTCAAAGGCAAGCTGCCGAGATTCTGGCCCGGGTCGAAGAGTCCGGCTATCGGTCCCAAGTGTACGAACTGGAACAAGAGCGATCTGAGCGTCGTCATTCGGGACGCGGGCTGCCAGATGGGGTCTCTAGGAAACCCCGCGAACGCGCTGCCACCGATCGACTACGCTTCGAAATGGATCGACCCCAATGAACTACATTTCTCGAAAGACGAAACAGAGAATTTAGCTGCGGCTGTTCCGGGGAAGGCATCTCCCCCTCCTCCAGTCCCGGCCTCGCCGCCGATGCCAGTCCCGACGAGATCACCTCCTCCGCCGCCGGTTCCTGAATTGTCCCCCGTTGCCGAAAACAGCGAGAGTAATGACCATAAACGTCCTCCTAAATTCTCTGCATCCCGAGCTTCTGCATCCCGATCACGGCAAGCGTCTGGGTTGAGGAGGCGTGCAAAGACGCCGGTGCACACCATCGGGCAGCTGGAGAGGGCGGCCAGGCAAAAGAACGCTGGTGTCAACAGGACGTCCAGCGTCAGCACGATTGCCAGGCAGTATCGGGAGTTGGTGGCTTACCCAGATGACTCGGACATTCCGGAGGTTCCATCAATTGATTCCAAATTCATCCAAAGACGCCTTTCAAAGGCAGAAAGGGAGGACGTGGAGCTTCATTTCCCAGGCGACTCTCGAATAACTGAGCGCTTGGCGTCGCCTCGACATCCGACTCAGCTTACACCGTCGCCAGTGTCAGACGACGATACCTTGGTGGCTTTGGAGGAATTCGCTATTAAATCCAAACCTCTCTCCTACTTCCCACCTCTGACTCCCCCTCCAGAGCCACGAGATGCAAGGAGCACCGAAGATCCAGCGGCTTTGAGGTTGCAGCTGGGTCTCCAGTTGTTAACGCGAGAATTGTCGTCGGCCTTGGCCAGCCAATCCACGCAAAATAACGGCAATCCCTCCGGACTCCAGGTCTGGATCATGATAGAAGCCTACGAGCGGCTGCGAGACCAGATAGCGGGCTCGGAAATGGACAGCAAAGAGGCCAGGAGTGCGATTGAGTTTTGGCTGGAAGCGCTGCATGCCATTCACAGGAACATAACGGATGAGGCAGCAGGGAGCGAGAGCGAATATGAAGACGAATCGGTCGCCTCTGAATGATTTAATGACTGAAGACGAGGCGATGCATTGTTTATGAGATTGGATATCAGATACCCGGACCAGGACTAGATGGTGAGAACTCGGGAGTTTCTATCGCGGCGTCTGGTACAAGTAGCTCTGGGTGGTGCACAGGATCTGTTTGCATTCAACCACTCGATGTGTACAGCGTCAATTGAGCACAACTTTACCCAACCTGGAATTCCAATACCCCGTAAGCTGAGACGTGAAACAGAGTTCTCCCTTCAAATAATTCGAATAATTCTCTACTGCCGCGCGTGTTTCATGGGGACCGATCGAGGACGAAAAACCGTCTCGGGAGGTGTGAACGGAGTTTGCTCTCCAGGGTAGGCGGCGACGGGGACGCTTCCTTACGTCACTAAAGGTAAGCTCCCAGAGCGAGCCGTGAATGTCAACTTGCTTCACGCCCTGACACGAGCACGACTCTGCACAGCGAGCAGGCTCGACGAGGGCTGCTGCGATCCAGGCACCGCAACCATGGACGACGACTATGGCGCCGACGATGCCCTCCTGGAAGCCATGGCCGCGGCCGATCCGACGCCGGCGACTCGCGGGGCAGTCCAGCAGCCTGCACCACAGAGACTACAGCAGCCAACACCGCAACGTCTCGACAAGCCGCCCCCAGCCAGCTCGTCCGGGAACCGAGTCGTGCAACCGACGCCGCAGGCTCTTCCACAGAAGCAGACTGCATCGTCTATCCTCGTCTCACCCCGTCAGCGTGGCAACCCCGTCCTGACGTGTATGCGCTCCATGCCGTGGGAGTACAGCGACATTCCGGCCGACTATGTCCTCGGGCTGTCGACGTGTGCGCTTTTCCTGAGGTATATTCTACTTGGTGATACCACCAGAGCCACTCTGACTAGAATATTTCCTAGCCTCAAATATCACCGTCTGCATCCCGAATACATCTACACCCGAATCCGCAATCTGCAGGGAAAATACAACCTACGCGTTCTGCTCACGATGGTCGATATACCCAATCACGAGGATTCCCTTCGCGAGCTGTCCAAAACATCGTTGGTGAACAACGTCACCATTATCTTGTGCTGGTCAGCGGCCGAGGCGGCGAGATACATTGAGTTGTACAAGTCGTACGAGAGCGCCAACTTCGCAGCCATTCGAGGCCAGCAGTCGTCGAGCTACGCCGACAAGCTCGTCGACTTTGTCACCGTGCCAAGGAGCCTGAACAAGTCGGACGCCGTCGCCCTGGTCGCCAACTTTGGCAGTCTCAAGAACGCAATCAACGCCGAGACGGAGCAGCTCGGCACGCTCAGTGGGTGGGGTGGGGTCAAGGTGAAGAGGTGGTCTTCCGCGATAGACGAGCCGTTCAGGGCCAAGAAGGCGGCCAAGCGTAATCTGCAGACGGGGGCGGGAAGGCAGGGCGACCCAGGCAGCCAGGACGCCGAACGAAGGTCGAGGCTAGAGCAGGCTGTACCGCTCTCTCGAGTCCCTCTACGGCACATGCCGTCTGTGGGTGCGTCTTCTCGCGAAGCCTCCGCCCAAAGCACTCCGGCTCAGGCAACTACGGTTCCCGCGCCGAAGCAGTTCCAGTTCTTGGATGATATCGACGACGAGGACGATGAAGAGGCCATGCTCGCCGCTGCCATTGAGGAGTCCAAAAGGGTTTCCCAACCCGCAGGAGATGCCCCTGGTCAACCGGAACGGCCATCATCGGTTGACGATGCGCTCAGCGGGGGTGTTGCAGCAGCGCTGGCGAAGCTCCGCGAAAACGGCTGATGAGCCAACAAGAGGATGGGCAGCAGAAGCAACGTGCATACTCCACATGATACCTAATGCTGCAGCTACGCCGCTTGAATTCGCCGTGGAACTGCCGAGGAGCGGCAGCTAGACCGGTTGAGCATCTCGAAAAGGCTCCTTCGATCCCGGGTATCTGCCCCTCTTGATCCTCCATGCCTTACGAGCATGCCTCCCTGTGTACCCGATGGCTGGAGAGTTTGCGACGCTGGAGCCGGCGTCGAACACAGGTCTACAAATCAAGCCGTAACGACAGCCATCGGCGATGTTGAGATGTTGAGCCAGGAAGCCTCCCTGTCTCAGTCCTTGGGCGAGCCGAGACCGCACCCGTCCCGGTCACCCTACTACGCCGCTGTCTTCAGCCTTGCACGAGCGTTCGGTCTGCCTCTCGGCATTGCCGCTTGAACATTCATGCCAATGGGCGTACTTAGGAGTAGATGTGGACTCACGCCCGCCCCGGATACCGCGGCTGCAGATCGCCGCTTTGGGCGTCTCACTTCGATTCTTCCAAGACGTCGCGCAGCAGGCCATGCAGCGCATTAGACTACAATAGACCCATGACGCGCTTCTGAGCAAATTTCCTGCTGCGAACAAAAGCCGCTTGCTGTGTCTCACATCGTAAACAGCGACACGCCCGACCTCGTGGTCCTGAACTGTTCATGTCTTTGGTTTGGCGCGGCGTGATTTGGATCTTCGCGCTCCGACCATAGGGTCGCATCCCACCCAACCATCCTCTGCAAGGGCATCCGCCATTGGCCCGCATAAGATGACGACGAGTCGGCGCCTTTTGTGTTTGCATCATATGATGGCAGATTGGCAGACTGGCAGACAATGCGACCTTGAAAAGCACTCAGAAACTAGTCCAGCTTGGAACCTGACCGGGACCTCGACGGCAAGATCGCACGCTGCCTCATCACAAGCATACATCAGACTCTCCCGAGTCTGCTTGCTTGCATTATGCTATTGCGCATGCAACGCTCGCAGAGTAGCATACCCCTCGCTGCAAGATGCCTGCGTTGGCTCATGGTACATTAGGTGTCACCTGCCCAGTATAGCCCTCGCCGGAATATGCAACCCTTCTGCGAAGTATGGCCTTCCACGATGTCGCATTGGCGTTGGATGGTCCAACAAGGTACCTATCCGTGCGAGAACGCATCCCGAGGGGTAGGTTAGACCGCGCGACCGGCGCCATGTCTTGGACGCTCATTAAAATGTCACAAGACGGCGCAGTGCCTCTCGTCGAATGGGCCTAGGTGGTTCTTCAAATAAAATCGTCTGCCTCTTCGCCTGGGCCCTGTGCTTCTATAGTACCTACCAAGCTATCGAATCTGCTCAGGGTGTGCTAGCTTTCGCTTGGAAGTCCTGACACGATGCGCCTCAATTCAAACTCGATCTTGCTGGGCCAACTCGTCGGTACGGCATTGGCCCTCCCAGCCGAGATACAGACGGGCAGAGGTAGTGGACCACCACGACCGAACCACGCGAGGGCCCATGAGGTAAAGCAGGCGTTCGAGACGGCATGGCAAGGCTACTACAAGAATGCGTTCCCTCATGACACGCTTCACCCGCTCAGCAATAGCTACGGGGATGACAGGTAAATCCCCTATCTGATGCAGGGTTTATACGGTACCTGACGAGAATAACGGCATAGGGCCGCTTGGGGAGTGACGGTAGTCGATGCGTTGTCGACTGCCATTGTCATGGGCGAGACAAAGATTGTGGGCCAGATGCTGGACCACATCGCCAAAATCGACTTTACTACCACGACGAACTCCGGTGAAAGCATATCGCTCTTTGAGAGCAACATTCGATATCTTGGCGGGCTGATCTCCGGTATGTCTGATGTTGCTCTCCGAGAGGGCTAAGCTTGGTTCGCTTTTGCACTGACTGTCACGAAACAGGATACGACATGTTGAATGGCCCGATGAGTTCTCTCGGAATTGACTCCAAGAGAGTAAATGTACTGTTGCGGCAGGCAGTAAGCCTCGCAGACAGCCTCAGCATCGCCTTCAACACGACAAGCGGCGTCCCGGACCCGACGGTGTACCTGAACCCCACGAGGCGCATCAGCGGCGCTCCCTCCAACAACATTGCCGAGGTCGGCACACTGGTCCTGGAGTGGACCCGCCTCAGCGACATCTCCGGGGACAACAAGTACGCTGAGCTCGCGCAAAAAGGCGAGTCGTATCTCCTCGACCCGATGGGCAGCCCCGAGGCGTGGCCCGGGCTGGTGGGCGGCGACGTGAGCACCCAGACGGGCGCTTTCATCAACAGCGACGGCGGCTGGTCTGGCGGCACGGACAGCTTCTACGAGTACCTGATCAAGATGTACCAGTACGACCCTGAGGCCTTTGCCAAGTACAAGGACCGGTGGGTGCTGGCGGCCGACTCGACGATGGCGCACCTGGCGTCGCACCCGACGAGTCGCAAGGATCTGACGTTCCTGTCACAATATTCCGGGCAGAAAACGTACCCGGTGTCGAGCCACTGTAAGTCGGTCCTCATTCGAGTGATGTCACACGGCATGTACGAACCGCCGCTGATACGAGGGGGCGTGGAACAGTGGCCAGCTTCGCGGGCGGCAACTTCATACTTGGGGGCGTCCTGCTTGGGGAGGACAAGTACAAGAAATTCGGGCTCGCGCTCACCGAGTCGTACTTCAACAACTACAGGCAGTCGCCGTCGGGCATCGGCCCGGAGGTGTTTAGCTGGGTAGACGCGGCGCTGCCCGTGGGCGGCAGCAACGCGCCGCCGCCGGACGCGCAGAAGGCCTTCTACGAGAAGTCGGGCTACTACACGACGGCCGGACAGTACATCCTACGACCCGAGACGTGCGAGAGCTTGTACTACGCGTACCGGCTGACGGGCGACACGCGGTGGCAGGACCTGGCGTGGGCCGCGTTCCAGGCCATCCGCAAGGTAACGCGCGCGGGCAGCGGTTTCGCGGAGCTCAACGACATCATGCAGCCCAACGGCGGCGGATTCATCGACGAGATGCAGAGCTTCTTCCTGGCCGAGACGCTCAAGTACCTCTACCTCATCTTCGCCCCCGACTCCGAGGTGCAGCTGCAGCTGCAGAGCGGCAACAGCAACTTTGTCTTCAATACCGAGGCGCACCCCATGCGGGTCCGTGGGTGATTGGGTTTGTCTTGTATGGGTGGCTATGTGCGGTGAGGCGAATCTCTAATTTATCTACATGAGTCCTGGGCAATTGAATGCCGCATCCGCTGTGTGTAGCTCGGTGCGTCTGCCGTATCAAACACCCGAGCACCGTCTCGTATCTGATCGACCAAGTCCTAAGCGTGGTGCTCACGCCCCGCCCTCCCTCTTTGCGTACTCGTCCTCCATGCGCTCCTCGTACAGTCGGTCGGCCTCCTCCTCGGCCTGCGTCTTGGCTCGCGTGGTGCCCGCGCCGGTGTCGACGCCCGCGCCGCAGGGAGCGCCGCCGCCGTTCCCTTGCTGCGTGATGCCCCCTTGCCGGTGCTGGTGCTGCTCCTGCTCCTGGTCGGAAGGTGCGGTGGCGATAGGGAGGCCCATTGTGGTGTTTGTGTTTGTGGTGAAGTGTTGTGCTTCTTGAGGTTGTTTGTGTGATGAGAAGCGTCGTCGCGATGCTGCGGCGGTGGCGGGCGATCTTTAAAAGGCGACCAGTGGCGAATGGAGTCGTCACACACACCTGCGGGTCCTTCCGCGCCACGCCAGGCACGAGCAGATGGCAGCGCGTTGCCCTGCAAATGAATCGTGTTGGCCAGGTCTACAAGCCCGAGTTTGATATTTGGATTGTCTTTCTCGACTAACGTGACTCTCCCCCCTACATGTAAGTGCGGATGCAGTCTGTAAGAGGACGACTTGAGCCGTCTGTATCGTATAGTATGTACACGCTGCCTCACAACGGTCCCTGAACGCCTTGCGCCAAAATCACACATCTATCACTGACCCTCGCCCTCCACCGGGTCCGTTCTAAAACTCCCTGCTCTCGCCAATGTCGCAGACGTCGAAGACGCCCGTCTCGGGGATGCCCCTGCGGCGCAGGGCCTCGCGCAGCACGCGCGGCGGCTCGAGCACCTCCTCCATGGTCAGCGCCCAGGTGCCCCAGTGGATGCCCATGGCGCGGGCGCAGCGCGTGTCGCGGAAGATCTCGACCGAGTCGAAGGGGTTGGCGTGCATGGCGGAGAAGGCGGCGCGCGGGGCGTAGGCGCCGATGGGGATGAGCCCCAGGTCGAAGGGCCCGCGCAGGGCGCCGATCTGGGCGAACTGCGGGCACCGCGGCAGCGCCTCGTAGGCCGGCCCGTAGTCGTCGACGTCCTGGGGCAGACGGGGCACGGCGCGGTAGCCCGTGTCGCCGCCGAACCACACGGAGCGGTCGCCGGAGCGCACCGCCCACGAGCACCACAGCGTCGTGTCCTTGTCGAAGGGCGAGCGCGCCGACGTGTGCTGGCACGGCAGGCAGGATACCTGCGCCGTGATGTTCTGCTTTCGCTTGGCCTCGCCGTCGCCGCCGGTGCTGACCTCGACCGTCAGCTCGGCGTCCTCCCACCAGTCCATCTCGGTGACGTTGCGCAGGCCGCTGCGGCGGAACCACTTCTCCAGCCCCAGGCCGACGAAGAACTGCACGTCGGGGTGGCTGCGCTGGATCTCGAGCACCGAATCGTGCGACAGGTGGTCGTAGTGGCTGTGGCTGATGACGACGGCGTCGACGAGCGGGATGTCCTTGAGGTCGCACGGCCGCGGCGTGAAGCGCTTGGGGCCCATGAAGGTGAAGGGCGAGCAGCGGTCCTCGAAGACCGGGTCGAAGAGCACGCGCAGGCCCGACGGGAACTCGACGTAGTAGCACGCGTGGCCCAGCCACGTCGCGCGCAGCTTGCCCGAGGCCGAGGCGCGCCCGGGGAGCCACTCGGGGGTGACGACGGGCACCGTCGGCGGGCTGGTGTCGGGCCGCTTGAGGTCGCCGGTGAGCAGCGGCCACAGGATGTTGCGCACCATGGAGGAGAGGGAGACGGGGTTCGAGTACGAGGGGTACGGGTTGCGGAAGCCCGAGACGCTGCCGCCCTTGACGACGTGGTGCGGCTTCGCCTCGGCGTCGTCGGGCAGATTGGCGCGGCCGGGCACCTTGGCCACGGTCGTCGAGTACGTGTGCGACGACGAAGAAGCCGCCGCCCCCAGGGCCGCCGTGGACGAGGTCGTCGACGCCATGGCTGCTGCTGCTGCTGCTGCGACGGCGATGCCTGTGCCGGAGAGCGCGATGGGATATCTGTGCTGCCAGAGACGCGCGGTCCACTGGCGGGCGAGGCGCCGCATATAGGTAAGCTGACGACAGAGTTTCGAGGAGCGGAGGGCGGCGGCCGCGGCGGCGGAGGAGGAGCCGAGGGGCCTATTATATGCTACCGGCAGTGGTGACGCATCATTCCCGTCTCGCAGCCACGCCGCAGCTGAAATCCACCAAGGTACATGTACGAGTATGCGCAGCGCCGACGTGAGGTGGCATTAGCGGAGATAACGAGCGAGCCGGCGCAACGACGACCCCGGGTCTAGGCCAAGTCCGTACCCGCCGCCGGCCCAAGCTCCCGTGGCTGCAAGGCCCGGGGGCCCGAAGTCCGCCGCCATGTCGACATGTCCGCGCACCCCGAGAGCGGCGGCAGATGCTCGCATCGTGACAATACCCCCCCTCCCCGGTCTGGGGGGAGATGTCGTGCAGGGTACTTGTACGAGTAAGCGCAGGGTGGGTGCGCAGGTGCAGGGAAGTACAGGGTAAGCGTCCAAGTACAGGGTGGGTACAGGATAGATACTTAGGTATAGGATCAGTACAGGGTAGGGGCGCAAGTCCAGGGTAGGTACAGGGCAAGTACCGAAGTGGTGCAGGGTAGGTGCTTCAATCGGCCTACCCTGCACCCGATTTAATTGACGCGTTCGCACGCGCGCGCACGTATATGCGCAGTAATAATTGATGCGCACGTTTCGGCGTGTACAGGGTAGGTCAATTTGATTGAACCGGGAGTGCGGCGTTGCGCATTGTGTGGCCGTGAGTCGATTTCTTTGTTTTCCCATACAAATGTATTTTGCGGAAAATGAAAAGTGGCCCCCGAGCCGCGTGTGGCGGGGCCGGCCCGCCGATGGGGTCGGTGGGTCTATGAGGGGGGTGGCACTCAGGGCGCCCGACTCGCTGCAGGTCGGCTGCAGGCCACTACAAGTAAGCAAGCGTTGCGGCAACTGAACAAGGCACTGGTCGGGGTTCAACAACGCTGTGCAATTGAATCGTTGCGCTGGAACAACTAGTATGGCACTGGTCTGAAGGTTGTGTTCAGTATAGGATTCAGTGAAAATGCGCTGGGGCAATTGAACGGGGCACTGGTGTTGGTTCGACGGCGTGTTGCAGTGGTTGGTTTAGTTGACTTGATGCGCTGAAGCGACTGATTGGGCACTGGTCCGGTGGTTGTGGTAAGTAAAGGAGTCAACTAGACTGCGCTGGGGCAACTGAACAGGGCACTGGTCCGGGTTCGACAGTGCTTTGGTAGTGGTTCTCGGTAAACTGAGTGGCGCCTCTCCTCACTGTACCATATCTCTTAGTTGCCGAGTGTTCCTTTGTACAGGCTTGTAGGCCAGTGGCTTTGCTAGCGAGGGATACATGAGGTATCTAACTATTCCCTCACGAAACTGGTTGCTCAGGCTTCACAGTGTACTGAGGTAAGCCTGACGGAAGTCGGATGGGCCTGACACGGTGATTTCCTGTTATGGTAACGGGGTGCATGGAGTGCTGGAGCTGACACCGAAATGGTTGAAGCGGTGTACGAAGTCCCCTATTCTTAGTTGGCCAGAGGGTTGAATTTCTGGGTTCCGGGGGTTCAGTGTCTTTTCTGTGGGTTCTGTGGGTTCTGACTCTTCTTCTGTAGGTTCTGGGGACTTCGTGGGTTCTGGGGACTCAGTGGGTTCGGGTTCTGGGGGTTTCTTCTTCTGTGGGTTCTGGGAACTCAGTGGGTTCTGGGGGTTCTGATTCTTTTTTTGTGAGTTCTGGGGGCTCTGATTTTTCTCTGGGGGTTCTAGGGGTTTTGATTTCCTCTTGTGATTTCTGGGGGGCTCTGGTTTCTGTGGTAGGCACCCGTGGCTTTTAATCTTGTGGGTACAGGGGGCTCTGAATTTTCCTTAGGGTACCGGGTACCGGGGTCCCGTGGCTTTTAATCTTGTGGGTTCTGGGGGCTCTGTTTGCGTAGGAAAGTATCCCATGCTGTGGCTTCCTCTACATGCGATCGGGGGGCCCAGGTGGGTTTCAGGTAGCCTACCCATTGAACTAGGACCTGGAGGCCCTTGCTTGGTCTTTCCTCTCTTAACGTGGCGGGTTTTGAGGACCTTTTCAACGAAGTATTCTTCTTCACCTTCTGTAAGGATCGGCGGGGGGCGGTAATCCTGCTGTTGCTGGGACGGCAGGGGATCCACGGTCGGATACAATGGCTATTGGCAGGCCATGATAAGGGACGTAAAACTTCACAAAGGCTTCGGCCACGTAATCCGCTTCGATACTTGCCATAAGGATAAGGATAATCCCTTTAGAGAGCCGATCGGTAATAACCATGAGGGATCTGTGACCTTGGGAATCTGGAAGACCAATAATAAAGTCTATCGAGATTTCGGACCAAATACGTAAGGGGATTGGTAACGGTTTGAGCAAGCCGCGTTGGCGTTCTCTCTAGATTCTTGTACTACCGCACAGGTAATAGTTGCGCACATACTATCTAACAAAGTTGTTGATGTGAGGCCAGAAGTCGTTTCTGGATACAAGGGAGTAGGTAACATATTCTCCCGGGTGCCCTGAAAGGATAGAGTCGTGGGTACTCTATACGATCTTGGTATGGAGGGGTTCGGAATAGGGGACCCAAATTCTTTCTCGGAATCGAAGTCGACCCAGAGGGTCGGTATCGCATTTAGTGATACATACCCCTAGGTGCTTGAATTCTGGGGGCCACTTACTAAGGCCCTGAGTAACTAAATGGAGGGCCCGCTGGTAGTCGTCGTCGGTAATAATAGCGGTTCTCTACAAAGATGACCATTCGTCATTGTTGAATGGTGAAGGTATTGGCGCCGGGGGGGGTTCACTCTAGGGGTTGGGGTTCCAGTGTAGAGATTGCCTCAAAAAGACGGTTAGGGAGTAGCTATATGCACCGACCCTCGTAACGGGGATCTTCGGGGTCGGACGGCATATCCTGTTCCCTTCTAGACAAAGCATCTACCTTACCGTTTAGTTTCCCTGGTCGGTAGGTGATGCGGAAGTCGAACTTGGAGAGCAATTCGGCAGACCATCGGTACTATCGTTCTGAGACGCGGTGGGCAGTCCGGAAGACTTCTAGGCTAGAGTGGTTTGTCGGGGCAGGATGACAGACCCAGGTGTGAGATGTGGGCATGGGGCCCAAAGAAGGAAAAAACGGCTTGTGGACATAAAAGGGATAATGAAGTCCTATGGATCAGATGCTTCCTCATGCCTTCAGTATCCTACAGAAGCGTCACACAGATTAATGAAGAGACATTGTTGCTCTCCCACTCTTTGTTGAGCTGGCCGTTGTCGCCGCTCTTATACCCTTGAACCACGTAATCTTATTGAAGTCTTGCTATTAGACTAACTCTCTCTCTCTCTCTCTCTCTTTTCCCTCTCTATTGCTCTCTTTCCCTGGACTCCTCTTCTTCTCTCCTTCTCACGCCATGAGCAGGGCCCTGCCACATTTGTTGCTGCTGTTGTGTGACGTTGGGCACCAAGATATTGTTTCCCAACGGGCCGCTGCGCTCAGCTGTTGGTGTGCTCTTTCGCCCTTAACAAAATACGTTAGACCTTTTTAAATTGGGACATGATCGACGGTAGTATAACGAGCATGAAGTAGCAAAAATTAAACTAGTTATCAATTTCATCGAGCCACGACTCAAGGTCGGACCTGATATAGGGAAAGACTCTGAGAGTCTGGGCAGCATGCGTGGCTAATAACTCGTATCCCTCATCCTCCGCCATGAAAACATATTGAACGGCCGGGCTACCCTCGCCAGACCTCCCAACCCGCAGCACACAGTCTTCAGTAATCTCCTCGAAAGACCTCATACCTTGGTAAACACGATCTAGCTTCTTCGCAATCGTTCCAATCACGAGAGTTGCGTTTCGGTACTTTCGCAAGCTCGATGGGAGCCGTCTCTCATTTTGACAAAGCCATACGAGCTGCTTCCACTCAGGATTGGGCCAGAAGATACGTAGAATCTCGGGAGATGAAAGCGTCTCTATAGCGGCGGTTGGAATGCGTATAGTCACAATAACGACGGACTCGACATTGGCGCGCCGCTTAGCATAAGCAGCGTAGTACTGCGCAACTTGGTAGTCTGGCGTAAAGCAGAATCGCGACTGATATCCACTAAAGTCGCTTGGCGCCCGGCTCAAGAGCCTTTCGATAGAAGCCAATTGACCATGGTCGTCGAAAAGGCCTTCAATCCGAGCCTGATCTACGGCCTTGAAGAGCGTAGTATATCCAGGGGTATTGCGAGCCGCGATGGCACTGGCAGACTCCCAGCTCTGAAGCCCAATTCCGGGCGTGCTCTGTTGCTGCAAGCCAGAAAAAGAGCGACGACCTTGGCTATTTAATACCGACAACTCTGCAGATGCTCCACCCTGGCGAGAGGCTTGTCGGCGAAGTTCCATGTCTCGCTGGCGCGATGCTTTCTGGATTTCTATGAGTCCTTCATAGCGCATTCTGACCGTTTCCGTAACCCAGAAGAGGCAGGACTCTGAGAGTCGCAGATACTTGAAGCGAGGGTCCATAATAGCATCTTGTAGGTCAGCGGCAATGCCGTACGCATCCAGACACGCTCGCCGTTCTCGCTCATCTTCACCCATAGTATCGCGGTTACTTGGGAGCGGGCCGTTCATGAAGTCAATGAAAGTAACCTGCAAACCTCCGTCATCGGCATCGGTTTCGCGTCCAGGTCCCCAAGCAGGCCAGTTATTCCATCTGTTCCACAGCTCCGTGGCTTTTTCTTCGGAGAAGCCAACGTGAAGAAGTGTATCGCGCGAGATGAGAACATCGGGGATTGTAGCGAATGCCATGCTTGCGGCAGGGGAACCGGGCGTGATGATGAGTGGGATTTCGTGAAACTCCTCGTCGCTCGAGCTATTCAGCCGACGCTTGTGAACTCTAACGGACCCTGGCGATGGTCCAGGAGTGAGCAAACCGTTGCGTTCGAGATCGGCAACGTCCAGAGGCGAGAAGATCTTCTGTTGGGACATCTTGATTGCTAAGAGTGGTATCAACTAAGCTCTGCATAAGGTGTTGGCTGAGATGCGAAGTCGCCGCGAAGATAGCGAATGAAAAGATGTAGAGGATGCAGGAAGTGAGAGGGAGAGGCAGAGCAGAGGCTTAGATATTTATGGTGAAGGAAGGGCCGCATAAGCACGCACTAGCAATTGGTTAAGTTCGCATATCAGGCAAATTTAGTGCAAGGCGAGATTTAGCTTTCCCGCTTCCGAAAACCATTTGCTTAATACACACCAAACACAACAGTATATTTGAGCTAATCTTTTCCCTGAGCGGTATCCGCAGCGGAAGATTCGTCGTCGTCATGTGCTACGCAGGCTGCGTCCCACTAGGCTCTGGGTCTCTATTTCAGAGACAGTAGCTTGCTGGAAGCGACGCGGGTTATCCAGGGGATCCAGGGGGCAGATGCGGGTATGGCAGCCCTTGCGCCCGCAACGGAAACAGAGTCCTTCTCGTTTCCGGTGTTCGAGTTCTTCGCGGGAGATACGGGCGGCTTTCTTACCTTGAAGCCGTTTGTTGCTCACTTCCATGGCTGAACGGCCAAAGCCGGCTTGGTTGATCGTTGGCTCCCAGTCTATTGTATCCTTGGACGAGCCGGTCTAGCGGGATTCCCGGTGCGTGGGTGGGTAGGTTCCCTGTCGGCCGTTGTTCGTAGGTAGTTGTTGTAGGCGTGCGGCGACTAGGCTCACGGTATTGCAGTATTCGGCGTACGATTTACCGTTGAGGTCGATCATGGTGACGAGTCGAGCGTTTTCTAATTGCTCGATAGTTGCCTGTTGTTGATTGAGGAGCCCCCTAAGTTGTTAGAGTTCCGTGATCATTTGGTCCGCTGTAGGCGCTTCCATCGGCCCTGAAGAGTTGGAAATTCCGTCCATTGTATAAGTTGCGTTATGCGCGTTAGGAACGTTGATAATTCCTTCAAATGTAAGAGTTAAAGTGTAGGGTAAGTAGAGGAACTTGGTGTGACTAACATAACATGTTTTATAGAGTAGCTACTAAGAAATCTATTGTTGTGATTTGAAATTAATGTACGCTGCTAACAGAGTAGCTGACGTGTATGTTAGCTATTGTACCGTCCCCTTATGCCGGCGGAGCCGGCACACGGGTTGTGCAATTGAACATGCTTGTATAGACATGCATCTGAGGATTCTCTGTCGCCATTGCCTGTGGGAGCTTAATCGCCACAAGCTTGCAGGTCACGTAGGTGCTCATTCCCTGGAATGGGGGGAACAAGGCACCAGCAGATTTCAGATTGATGAATGTGACAGGCTTTGGTGTGCGATCTGTGCCGGTTGCTGGCGCATCTTCGTATCCTCGAGACTGGGCGACGCTCCGTTTGCGAGGAGGACGGCCTGCGCGACAGCAAGCGTACCCGTGACGGTCGTCTCGAATCCTTTCAGGAAGTTGGCTGGATCAACGGAAAGGAGCGGCGCAATGGGCGGCAGGTGGCCGGCGCAGTGAACGAGTATATCAATACCGCCGAATACATCGGCAACGGAGGCCTACACCAGGGCTACCTAGAGGTGATTGCTCGCGGGATGGGACGCGGTCGAACATGCCCTCATGCACGATTTCTTGACATAAACTCGGCAATACTAAAGGTCAAACGCTGACGCCACCAAGCAAGATGGCGCGCTATACAGTCAGTCTATTTTGCAACCCGGTAGCTCGCAGGCCAAGTCTTGCCAACTGCTAGAGTGCGTGTGCCGTGTATACGCTACTATTGATTGCCCGACTTCCTTTATAGTAGAATTGGACTCTATTTAATCAAAACCAGACTTGGCTATATCCTTCATCAAACACACTACCCCCATCACGTAGCCTTCCTCTTTGGGTCCAGTATCCTCGCCAGCTCCAGCAACAACCTATACACGTAAATCTCCATGTCCTCCGGCCTCGTCGCCTTCACCGCCCATTCTCTACCCCGATCCGCCACGGCCTTCGCTCTTCTCTGTCCCTCGTCCGTGCTCATCAGCCACGTCACCAGCTCGGGCAGCTCGCCCAGCCCCTGGCTTACGGGCAGGTAGTGCACCCACGGGACGAGCCGCTCGTCGTGCCACTCGCGCAGCAGCGTCTGCTTCAGCACCGCCGAGCGCGACGCTAGCAGCCTGATGAAGCGGCCGCTAAAGCTGTTGCCGTCGAGGTCGACGACGAGCTTGGATGCAAGGGCCGCGCCCGGGTCAGCCCGGGGCCGCACGTTAAAGTAGGCCTTTTCGGATTCGCACACGGCGCTGCTACACTGGGTAACGCCCGTGAATGCGACGTCGAAGAGCTCGCTGCTGATGTTGGACGAGGCCACGCGGTGGAGGGAGCCGTGTTGCTCTCGCAAATACCAGTACTCCGTCCTCTCCTTCTCCAGACCTTGTGCTAGCGCGACGAACCTGTGCCGGTGAAACTTCTTCCATCTATCGTCGCTGGCGCTTCCTCCTGTGGTAGACCCAGCCCAGTAGAGGTTGTTGCTCTTCTTATCCCACTCTATGTCCCCCTCCTGATCGTATGTAAATGTGTTCTTGATATGATGCGGGCCTGGAAATATGATGTCTCCCATTGTCGATATCGTTGCTGATGATAGTACCGGCACCACCCCATCTACGAGCGGAAAGCTCGCCGGGCTCATCAGCAGGCCGTGCATTTCCCTATATTCGGGATGCCGGCATAGATCCTTGTCCACACGCGTATCCGCCACGAACGGCATATCGTAAGTTTTGACATCCACGCTTACCCCTTGCTCCTTAGCGCTCGTAGCTCGAGCCTCTCGATGACAGTTTTTAACCACAGTCTCCCAGACGGACCTCCCAGACATATCGCTCAGCCTAATTCTTTCGTTACTCGCCGAGTCCACGCCAGGCAGCATTACGCGCGGCTCGTCCAGGTAGTTTGCCAGGAAGACTATATCCGGAAGCTGCACCGCCTTGGCCCCTAGCAACGTCCTGAAGGCCGGCCCTAGGAATGAATCCCCCTGGGAGGGGTGCGTACAGTGCGTCTCTCTTGTCGCTGCTTTGAACTCACACGTCCACAAGTCTATGCCGCTCTTTTCGCCGGCCTCTTTGATCGCCTCCCTTACTGCGACGCCGCTCATCTTCCAAAAAGGAGCGAGGTTCTCATGTATCGTATCGAACTCGTCAATAATAGGCGAGTTGTGTGTCACCGCGTAGTCGTACCACGCTTCGAATCCAGGAGGCGGCTCCAGGCCGTACCGTCGTCGGTACTCTAACGCGGCGGCGGCGTAGCTGCGCGATTGTCGCTGCAGCATAGCCGCAAAACGCGCCTCGGCGGCGTGGGCCAGAGCCTCAACGGGGTACATATCTGGTTGGAGAGGCATCGGCGACTCGCTGGTGGCGTACATGGTCGCGAGAAAGGGCATAAGAGTGAGAATACTGAATGCCCAGAGAGCTGACCTTAACTTGGTGTATTTCGGGATCATATGTATGGTCTGGGCGAGGGAGGCTAGAGAGGCGAGGGAGTGGGACATGGCCTGTAGGTAGGACGAGCAACCTGCCAGGGAGTGGTCGCCGGTCGAAGCGATAGCAAAGGTGCCTATGGTGCTGGCGATGCACCATGATGAGTATCGAGTCTAAACGCGTTGGCGTGGGCTTCATTAGAAAACAGAGCAATGGAGGGCGAAGACTGAAGACCTACCGCCTCCAACGTAAAGAACCAACTCAGAGCCTTGAGACCTCCAGCTAGGGCTGATGCTACAATGGATCCATTGGGCTCATGAAGGATGAAGATGCGCACGCCAATGGCGGCGGCTAGAAGTGGTAGGATGCAGAGCGCCAACGGCAGTGCTTCGTCTTGAGGCCCGATGCCTACTGCAATATCGTCATGCTCCTGTTTGCCGCCAAGGTCTTCCGCATCGACTACTTGCACGTAGGACGGGGTCCTAGAAATGGCAAAGTAGCCCCCATACAGGAGAGAAACCACGACGACGCAGACGGCCAGCGCTGGCAGACGAACGAGGTTGGAAGCCAAGAGGGCGAGGCAGGAGAATGCGGCGATAAGAACAGAGCTCCATTTCGCATTGACTGGCGGCCAGAAGAGTCCTGAGTCGGTCAGAATGGAGGCGGACGGCCCGACGCCGGAGAGGAGAAGAAGGGGCGTCAGGGCCGGCTGGCAGCAATCGTAAGTCTCGGCAGGACCTCAACTTCGATTGCTCTTGGAAGTCTTACATAGAGAGTGACGACATTCTCCTCGGCGCGGTACAAGCACGCGGCAGCAACACCCAGGGCAAACAACCGCCCTCTCGTCGAGGTCACGGCGCTGGAGGCTCTGCTGAAGAGCGTTGCGCTCGTCGCTCCATCGCTGCCCCGGCGCAGCTCGACAAGAGCAGGCAGGACGACCCAGCAGACCGCCTCCGAGGCGAGCTCGGTGTCCCTGGCGGTCGCGTACTGCGCGAGGGCGGAGAAGACCAGAGCCGCGCCGGCTGAAGACATTTTTCAGAGGTGCCGCCTGGGCTCGGAGGCTGGAGGTTGAGGGTGCTGCTGCAGAAGACCCTCGATTCAATGTTATGATGCCCGGTGGAGTTGCGTGTGCTGTGCCGGCCCCTTTATGTGAATGGATCGGGCTGACGGCTTGTTGGTTGTTGGCTATTGCGAGTATACCCTTGTATCTCACACGGGTCTGCTACGCATTTCGGCATTGGCCCGTTGTTGGTTGAACATACCTATGCAATGCCGATGATTGTTTGCGAGTAATTACAGCGTGTCCAAGCCCCACGGAATGAAATATAAGTAGCCACATTAAGAAAAAACTAGGCGGAATACTTTACCATTATCACGGAATCACAGTGGAGGCATGTATCTGCTGCAGCTTTGGAATGCCCACAACTGTACGGATACAGCGGGGCCCAGGAACCGCCTCTTGGGCTCCCATCATCTTTGGAGAGGGGAATACAGACTTTCTGCGACGAGTGCTCCGTACGTCTGCTTGCATGTATGTACTGTACTCGCATTAATTACCACGCAGAAATATCCCTTTTGCCTGTGCAATTCCCAAGTGGGACGCTGGACCGGGCGATGTGGACTTGAGGGTGTCAGATTGCTGCCGGTTTAGGCATAGCGGCCAACACGGAGGCACGCGGGCAGAGCCCCTTTTGCACCGACAGACCGCTGCTTAGAGACATCCGCAACACATCAGGAATAGCTTCAATTGACCCTGCTTCTAAGGCTATCTACCTGTACTTCGTGATCTTCATTTTGCGCTCGACAGCAGCAGCTGGGCCCGCCTATTCGTGCGCCACAAGCCCCCCTTCTGACAGAGGGACGGGCTCTGCCACACCCCAGGCACCCGCTGATAGCGGAGCTTTCCATCTCCCCCTGCCTCCGCCACATTGACAATCGCCTACAAGTACCAATTCACATCGGGCGCTACTGGTGTTGGGGCGCACGGAAGCGATCGACTCGGCCCGTTGGTTGTCAACAGGGGTCTCCCCTCGGCCTCTCGTCAGGATACCTCCACCTGTTCAGCCCGCCCCTGGCGCAGCGCGAATGCTCGCGCGGTCATTGGTCTGCAAAAGGGCCGTGGTGGACACCGCAATGAGCCAACAGACGGCACAGCTGCACTTATAGGATCATCTGAGGCATGAAACCAACAGCCAGCCAACGATACTCGGTTGCCCGGGCTGAACAGGGTCTGTTATCGCGCAGTACTCGTACATGTAGAAAGGCGGCTGGCCTGTAGCACCACCATCGCCGACGAATTGTCTTGACTTGGAGACAAGGCTTTACAGACTTATGTTGTGTGTAGCCAAGGACGGATGCTACGTCTCGTGCTCCTGCAAACGATAATGGGGATCATGGCGGTGCTGCCCGTGCTCACCTTAATGGTCTTCAACCCGACGCTGAGCGCGGCCTTTGCCCTTACCGGACACAGACGGGGTAACTTGGCGGCCACAGCGAATCTACAACACCACGATACTCTACTCCAAAAACGAGACTCTCCTCCTCAGGTGTCTATATGTGGCTTCCTTAACGGCGACCCGTCCAAGGGTTGGAAGGCAGGAAACGGTTTCAATTGTCGGGTCGACGCGGCAAACGGTCTTTGGGGCTTCTGCCCAACGACCGTCATAGCTGCAAGCGATTGCGGACTTGCTGGTAGTTGTGTTGATGACCATGGCTGTTCAAACGCATGTGGTTTTACGGACAAGACAACATTGACGACATTTACTTGGTATGTGAACAACGTCCTTTACCTCTACCCTGCGGAACATTCTTGTTGACTATTTGGCATTCAATAGCTCTGGCACACAACGCTGTTCAACGGCTATACTGACGTATGGCGTTGATCAAACCTACTCCTACCTGGCTTGCGGCTTGGGTCCCTCGGTTGCACACTATCTGGCTTCCCCAACAGCTCAAGCTACTATTCCTGAATCAAGCGGCAAACCGACGACCGAGGTTACGAAATCTGCCATAACATGGACATCTCCGACATCGTTGCGCTCAGAAACTTCGCGAAGCGACTCGACAATGTTCACGGCGTCGACGACGTCATCGATACCTTTATCGGATGCGACCTCGACCACTTCTCCCTCGGCTAGTCCCCCGACCTGGACAGAACTTGGCAGCCATGACCAGACATCCAACGGGGGGCCGAACAATCTGGGCGCCATTATTGGGGGAGCAGTCGGTGGCCTAGCGCTACTGTGTGTCTCTGCTATTGTTATTGTCTACCTCATCAAACGACACCGTTCCGTCGCCTCTGATAGTCACGCCGTCCGGAGCCAACATGAAGGGGCCGATGCAGACCCGACACAAACTAATAACGGGCCAAAAAACCTATGGATATCATCAGAGTTACCGGCGACCCCAGTAAGACAGCCCCAGCACGAACTGCCGGGGTGAAGTCTCGATATCCAAGGCTCTATAATTGATCAACGTTATCGCCTTCAATAGCTGTCGTGTTTTAAAAATATTATCTATCCTTACATAGAGGCCCATCAGACGCCTTAGATGGCGGTTGTAGCGACAACCTCCCCAAGGCTTGCACGCCTCACACCACTTTCGGACTGGAGCTCACAATTCCACTGTATTGGGCTCCTCCATGTTCCAAAAGTAGGAGCCCAAAAGAGGTGTAAATTATTAGTAGACCAGCGCCGATATCGTCGCAAGTCGGCTTGTGAAACGTCAACATGGACTGCTAGCATCTGCCTAAACTGAAAAAGCGGATAAGAGTGAAGTGATATGACGGATTCCTATTGGGGAATCGGAAGGGGCCGATAGAGAAGAGAAGAGTCCAGTTGGACGAACACGACCATGGGAGTGTTTCATACATCCTGCAGCACCCCGTAATTACGGGCGCAAAGTGGAACTAAAGAACATCTTTGCCGCCGTCTTCATCCACATGTGAATGTGTCATAGAAGCAGTTGGTTCCGTTGACATATTGAGACGGATTTTATTGGTCTGGTCTCTCAGCAGGCGCCTTCCCTTTGGTCCGCCAATGGGATAAATTTGGCAACAAACGGGGCAACGGCAGGACCGGCTGAGCTGAAGCAAACGGAATATTGAGTGCACCATGAACCCCAGCTTCGTGCCGGGCTCAAGCGCGTTCTAATCGGCGAGCGCTCGAAGCCTTTCCAATGTTGTGCTTTGTAGGACGTCGCACGTTTCCTTTCACGTTTATTTGTGCGAATTGTCTCCGGAGTCTCCGGAATTTTCTTTAGCAAGTCTACGCGCTCCTGAGGCCATTTGCCAAAGCTTTGCGCAGCATTTTTCCACGCTTGCGACGGCAGTGGCGATCGAATGGCTTGAAGAACAAAGGCAAAGACTTGCGCCACGGCCGTTCGGTGAAGTCGGGTCTCGTCGTCGTCCTTAACATCAAGGCTTGGTACGGAAACGTAGTAATAGACGCAGGATGGAACGCTTGGTATATGGAGGAAGATGTACGTCTGCCCCGTGCAAACGTAGCCGTACTGAACGCCTTTGCCTATCATGTGGGAAAAGGGTTGCGTTACCATAGTGGCGGTGAGACGCCTCGCAGCGAACTCAGGACCCTCGCCCTCTTGGTTGATGATATGAACATCTGGGTGGATTTCCCCTTGCAGTCCCGTGATGACCTCGTCACGAGTCAGCTTATGAGGCGGTTTGTACTCGATCGCGAGCACTACGACGCTCTCATCATCCGATTTCTGGCATATGCAAAACTGGTCCGCTAGATTGCCCTTCCCTCGCTCTGTTTGATGCTTGGTTGGTGGTCTTGAGCTGAGGGACTCTTGTTCCATCGATTTGGAAAGGGACTTGTCGGTATTCCCGAGGTTAGTGTGACTCTGAAAAACCATTGTTCCTTTGAGTTTGAAGAGACATCTTAGGCCTGGATCGGCGTACGTGGCGTCCATGAGCTTCTTTACTGCCATTTCCACTGTCTCCCTCTCATTGTGTCGGAGGTCTTACTCGCTGCTGATCGGCTCGAGAGCCGATTTCACGTATTCCATTTGATGACGAGATGGAAAGGTGGATGTGGACGTAAATGAGGAACTTGAAGAAATGCCATCCCAAACCGTCTCTTGATCCCATATTTTTCACTCGCCGAAAACATCCCGTGACGAGCGGGCCTGAATTCCGAATCCTCCAGCTGCGTTGTTACGCAGCCACCTGGCGTGAGACCAATCGGCGCTGGTTCCACGTTCTTGCGGCGGCAAACTCGTAAATATTCCTCTTGTCTTTGTGACACGCACCACATGTATGCCGAGGGAGCGAAGTTCTCTCCTTGGGTCGCCAACTCAGCTCCTGGTCTCCATCCCGTCATCCGCAAGGCATCTCTAAACTGTTATCAGTCCGCGCGGCCCTGGTCTGCCTCGTGCTCGCGCAGTGGCTCGCCACGTGGAATGTCGTACCCTGTTCTGGGATGAATCATTCTGCCCACTCTGTTTAACAGACAAGACGCCGCGACAGTAACGGAGCAACAGGCAGCACGTTTCTCGGCAGAAATGTGAATTTTAGGTTTCAGTTGTAAGGTATAGTAGGGTCTACTTAAGTACGCTTTTACAAAGACACAAAGAAGAAGAAGCGCCTTTCGGCGGATACTGAGTTTGGCAAAAGAGGCAGATTGTCCGTCCAGGTCGTCTATCGTCCAGTTTGTCCGGATTAGGTTCTGCGTATCACGCGCGAGGTTGGCTGAAGGACGAGGGCGGGCATCTCATCCGGTCACACTGATAAAGGGAGGAAATGATTGCGCACGAGAAGCATGCTAGTCCTCAACATATCCACACAATCATAATATGTTTGCGTTACCTGCCAACCCAACTTGATTCTATCTTTAGAATAGGTGGGAGGGACCAACTGAAATCACAACTATTCGCGCCCAACCATCAGGTAAAAACACCTGAAGGAATAGCTAGCAAACTCAAAAAATTATCACAAAAGTCGGCTTGTTTGTCCGACAAATGTTTCATGGTTACTTTGGAATTATACCCGTTACTTGTGCTTGCTTGCTTTGTGAAATCCGTGACCCAACGCGGCTTTCGAGTGCCAGAGTACAGTCATGAGCCGACGAGTATAAGAGTAGCATCCCATCCTCTCGATGCTCGGCTGGATCACCATCATCATCATCATCATCCCATCAACAACTACAAACATTAACCCACTCAATCAACTTTTCGCTTCAACAACGAACAGGTAAGGATACATGCAGGGAGAGCGATCCCACGCCTCCTGGTGTCTTGAGCGAGTTATAATGCTAACAAATTACTAGCCAAGATGCCTTACATGAAAGACAGATGCCCAAACAGGTGCAACAGCGGCTATTATAGCGATGTTTGCGATAATTGCGGTGGGGGTGGGCGCAAAATGGTCCCTTGCACCGAGTACTGCGGATCGAATCCAGACTGCGACACCTGCTTTGGCAGGGGGGAATGTCCCGGTGACTGCGGGCCTTGCAGCGGTTCAGGCAGGGTCGACAAGCCATGCTATAGCTGCGACGGTTCTGGTTACCTGAACTAAGTGATGGGCTCTTTTTGTTTAGAGTGCTCAAGATAGATTGTGTGAATACATAATCTCCATCGATTTTATATTCGTGTAGCACATCGTTGAAGAGATGTGCGGCGATACCGATGTCGAGGTCGTTTGGCTTGTGGCACTGGATCGAGGTGTTGCCTGACAGTACTTATGGCCTCGATCTGCCAGACCAGATGTATACGACAACCTGCAGTACTCTTCTGATGACGGATCAGTTTGTTTGAGATACCGAAAACGCGCTGCGATGCCAAAGCCAGTTGCTAGCATGACGACGTTCTCGCATTTGCCGATGTCTAACGGTCTTCCGTGAGGTCCACCGTTCTGTCACGATCTGTACAGAGATTGCAGACGTTTTCAGGGCAGTCCATTCGCCGTCAGCTGAACGGAATCCCGCTGGACAGCGCCCTGTCAGCGTCTTTATCTCGTCATACCGCCGCAGTCACAATCACTCGTCCCAATCGATTAATCCAAGACACGATAGATTTAGGCTATCAACGATCCAGCTGGCCCAACTCCGACCCACTGGGCATCCGCCTCCATCTATCGCCCCCAGAGATTCAACCCGTTCATCGTCGATTCCGTACAAAACCGCGACAACGGCCCAACGCCGACCACTCCTTTAGATGGCCAGTCTCTCGACCTTGTCGCGCAGCGCCTTGATCTGGCCAGCCAGCTCGCTAGCCTCGTTGGAGTTGATGCTGGCCGCAATGACGGAGCGGGTGACACCGCAGGCGCGGCCCAGCAGCGTCTTGCTCGGGACGTACACGTAGGGGGTGCCCTTGTCCTCGCACAGCAGGGGGATGTGCAGCAGGATGGCGAGAGGCTCGGTGTCGGCCGCCAGGATGGCGATTTCGCAAGTGCCGCGGTTAAGGGCCTTGGTGACTGCGCCGGCGAGTTAGCACACGTCTTCCTTCGCGGCAGAGCCCCAGGAAGTGTGGGACAGCGGGTTCAAATCCTACCTTCGTTGGCACCCTTCTTGGCCTGGCGGAGGTGAGTCGCCGACTGCAAGAGGTCGAGGATCTCCTGCGTCAGGGTGGCATCGGCCAAGGGCCAAGCTGCGAACAGAGTCAGCCATCAGGCAGCGGGAGCGTCGCGCATCGCGCTCAATGGTGCGGCTTACCAGCGTTTTCTTCCGACATTGTAATGTGTGTGGTGACAGGCTCGCCTGAGGAAGGTTCACGGCCGTGGGCTGGGAGAGAGAGGCGATAAGGTGCCTTGGAGGTGTTGATGGGTGAAGCAAGACGGTGAAGGAAAAAAAATCCGACCCCACGACAACAGCAGGGATTGGCCCCACCACCCCTACGGAAGGGGAAAAGGTGAGATGTGGTGCGTCACGTGACGCTATCAACGGCTCCAATGCGCTGTGGGGCACATGCTCAATTGGGAAGCGCCATCAGCAAAGTGCAGTCACAGGCAAGAAACGTCGTAGCCAAACGAGCCCGAGCCCTTACAGTCCCCTGCAAGAAATATCATGATGGGCAATTCGTTACTCGTGTCTAAATCAAAAGGTATTGAAATCCACAGTTTCGCATAATGCATCGAACTCATTTCAGCGCTGCGGCATTATCCAACGCCACCAACACCATGCAGCAATGCTCCCTCCTCATACATCACCCTAACACGCCGAGAGCAATAGGCTCACAGGTCCATGGCCTGCGTCTCGTCCCTGGCCTCCTCAACCCCCAGTTCCTTCTCCAGCTCGTCGGCCACGAAGCCTTCGTAGTCATCAAGGCTCTTCTGGATGTGGATCTTGAACTTGATGACGTCGTTGAGGATCCGGTCAATTTCTGTGTGCAACTCTTCTCGCAAGGAGCTTGCCCGCAGCACCAATTGTTCGTACCTAGTGAGAGAGTCAGTGCGCTGTGCTTGGGATGCGAGACGGAAGGGGGCTGCATACTCAATCGTCGTGTTGATCTCGCGCTGCTCCAGGAGCTGCACCGACTCAGTGAGCCCTGCGCGCATCCGCGATAGCTCCTTTTCCATCTTTTCGATCTGCGTGTCCGACGCCATCTTCTGGGCCGTCATCACCTCCCTCGTCTTCTCGTACTCCTCCTCCGCCGCCCTCACGCGGTGGCTCAGGGCCTCGACTTCGCTGCGCTTGTCTTCGATGGCTTCCTTGATCCCGTCTAACAGGTCGTGGTCCTTCATCATGTCGTCCATGGCGGCGCTTCTTCGGTCCGAAATCTCCTTGCGCAGCGTCAGGAAGCTATTTCGGACCTGCCCTCTGAGATCCAAATTGAGGATGTGTGCGGGCTGGTAGCCTGTAGTGGCGTCCACCAGCAGGCGTTCGGCAGATGAGGAGCCGGAGCCTTTGAGCGGGTTCGACGAAGTAAAATCAGAGCTGTCGTTTACCGTGACAAGCAGTTCGTACTCCCTGCCATTCGCGTTGGCTGCCGTCGACGGGATGAGGGCAATCTGGTACGCCAACGTGTTGTACTTGTCCACCATTCGTTCCAGCTCGTCCAGTTTATGGCTCGCCTCCGACTCCTTCTCGGCCACCTTCTTCTTGACCTCATCGAGTCTTTGGCTTGCTGACTCGATTCCCTTTTGCAGACGCTCTCTCTCGGCAGTCATGCGGTCGATATCCTGCATGCTGATGCCCTGGGCGTCTACTGCCTTCTGCAGACCCCGTCGTTCCTCGTCCACCTCCCTCAGCTCTCCCATCAGCTTTTCGAGACCTTCTTGCAGCATTTCGATGCGACTCTCGTATTTTTCCGACCTCCGCTCCGTAATGGTGTTGTACTCTTCAAACTTGACCTTGTCCTCCTCCATGATCTTGAACTCATCGTCCAACACGGCAGGGTCCGGAGTCGACTTCTCCAAGTGCTCTATCTCCTTGAGCAGCCGAGAGTTTTCAGCCTCAAGCATCTCCAGCTCAGACGTGTACCTTGATCTGGAATGCTCGAATGCCTCCGCCATGGCCTCGATGTGCGGTGCGAGCACCCTCTCCGCATCCTCGTCGCTCGTGTCCTCGTCCATGGAAAGCCAGTCCCTGTATGCGCCACTCAGGAAGTCGAAGATGATGCGATCCCCGCTGACATCAACTCCGGCCTCCAGACAAGCCTCGCCATATTTGTTGGCAGTGTAGCCATCGAGCATCTGCGCCAATTGCATCATCCAGTGCAGGAGGCCGAGGAAGGTGCTCCAGTTCTGTCCGCCGACGGCAGCAAGCTGACTCTTTGTGATGCTCCTCTCGAACGGGTACCTGAGCTGCTTCAGGATGGGTGGGACCTCCTGGTCGATGTTTTTGAGGAACCTGTGGCTCGGGTCGATCCGATGATAGAGCCACTGAAACATAAAGTTGAAGTCCTTTTGCGTCGGGGACTTCATGACATTTGGTGACAAGACATGGCTCATCTCAGCCTCGAAGTCGTTTCGGGCCATGTACTCCAACAGCTCCTGCCCGATGCGAGTTTGGAAAGATCGGTCTTTCAGTGGCCGAGGATCTCGAGGCACACCAGCAGGCTGCAACGTCGTCTGGAAGAAGCTTTGCTGATGGGCAACAGGTCCGCTGGTCGACTGTCGTGGCCTGTAGACGCTGCTGCGACGGTCGTCATTCGTGGACCGTCGCCCGGTGGCGGGAGTCTGGGGGACCGCGCCGTAGGATCCCTTCGGCTGCTGGAACGAGGAGCGCTTGACAGACGACAGCCCTAGGTCGGCCAAGTTGGTACCGGAGGACGATCGCTGAAAGAGAGGCTGGCTCGGTCTGGACATGGCAAGGGACTGCCTAGATCCCGACACGGACCGGACGTGGCCGCCTGTATAATTCGGGTTGCTGGAGTTGGAGCGCTTCATGGTCGAACCGGGTGCTGGGATCGCAGTGTTGGTGTTGAGGCCGCCGAGAGTCTGCGCTTCCTGTCAGTTCTCCGGCGCCGCAATGCGACAATCACAAGTGCCCACGAAGGCTCACAACCATACCTCTCTTGGTCTCCTCACGCTCCACAAGCCCGTGTCCTGGGACATGGTGGGTCGAGAGAGTAAATTATGCTTTCGCGACGGTGAGCTGAAGGTTTGTACAGCAACAGCAAGTGTATCGCTGGGGCAAGATGATGCCGCTGGTGGTGTTCCTGGGGCTGGACGTTCGGGTCAGGATTGGGCGAAAGTCGTGTTGCCCAGCGGGAAAGTAAACAAAGCAAGGTTGTGGTAGGTGATTGGACAGCGCAGGGACCAGGGGACTCTGGCGGGGTTACGGGTAGCGTGGGCTGAACACGTGACACGCATCTAAAGAGGTTGTATGGCCTTGGAATGAAGGCGGCTATTGGCAACATGTCGCACTCGCCTCGCCGTAGAAAATCCTTTGATGGTAGATTTCGATCCATGAACACGTCATCCATCGTTGACACTGCATAGTAACAGGGTGCTTGGCCTCGTAGAAGCCATGGTTGGCCGGCTCGACGGAATCCGGCCTGGTGCTGCAGCTCCTCGCCCGTGTCTACATGTTAATTGAACCCTGGGAACCAGCCACCGAGTCTTCTTGCCAGCGTCAACCTTTTCATTGGCCAGCTTCGTGGCTATTTCTGCGCACAGCTTGCCAGAGCGCCGATAGCAGACCGCGCCAATCCTTCGCGAGACCTTCGCGCGGGCACGTGACGTGTGACCAGTGCTCCGTGTGGACATGGGGGAATGCTCATCAGCCTCGGCCCAGCCACCGCGCATCGGCCGCCTACTCCACAGTTGCCGAATGCATCGGCAAGCACGCACATGCCGTCTCTCCCATCTCGTCCATCCACATCACCACCATCTGACACGGCAGACTCTTCCAGTTGGGTGATGTTACGGGGAGCTTAGAAGGAGCCCGGGTTCATCATGGCTATTCGCGAGGACCTGGTGGCCTCTGCGGTGAGTAGTTGCCGCGACCCGTATGGCCTGCAGCATACTGACCCAGACACAGGCGCAATGTCAGTCTGAACGGAAGCTCGCTCACCCAACACAGCTAACTTTGAAGCAGTCCTGCAGGACCCTAGCGTTTCTTCGTCGTCCGTCGAGAACAAGATATCGTTCCTGCGCTCAAAGAACCTCACCCAGGAGGAAATCGATGCGGCGCTCGCCCGTTCCGGCAGCGTCGTTGCGCCGTCACCTCCGAGCGCACCATATGCGAGCGGCTCGTCTGGGCCCCCTCAGCCATACTACCAGCAGTATCCCCAATATGCGTGGCAGCCGCAGCCCCCGGTGCCGAGGAGAGACTGGAGAGACTGGTTCATAATGGCGACCGTGGTCAGCGGCGTCGGGTACGGTCTCTACTCGCTAGGCAAGGTACGCATATCCTCTTACGTTGCACAAATGTCAATGCCGACTGACAATGCACAGCGCTACGTCTACCCCCTTGTGGCACCACCGACACCCGAGAGACTGGAGCAGGACAAGAAGTCGATTGAGGAGCAGTTCGACAAGGCCTTTACGCTAGTGGAGCAGCTCGCCAAAGACACCGAGGCACTCAAGGCGGCGGAGGTGCAACGGACTGAAAGGCTCGACACGGCGCTTTCAGAGCTCGAGACGGTCATGTCGGACCTCAAGGCCGCGAACCGGCGCCGCGAGGATGACGCACAGCGCATCCGTGACGAGGTGAAGGCCCTGCAGGACGCGATCCCCAAGGCCATGAACAACCAGAAGGACCTCACCGACAACCGGCTGTCCGAGATCAACACGGAGCTCACCAGCCTCAAGACTCTGGTCTCGCAGCGGATGTCGTCGGGCTCCGCACCGGCGGCGGCGACGAACAAGTACATGCGACCGTCGAGCGACGGCCGAGCTCCCACACCTACCGTTGAGAGCGTTCCAGAGAGCAGCACTCCGGCTGCGACCGAAACGCCCAAGCCGCTGGCGCAGGGCAACTTGAAGAAGTTAGGCAACAGCGGCAGCAGCAGCAGCGGAGGGAAGGCCTCGATCCCGGCGTGGCAGATGGCAGCGGCCAAGAAGAGTGAAGCCGCGACCTCGGGTTCCTCTAACGGAGTGGACGGCGCGGGCAATGAGCAGAAGGAATCTGGCAGCAGCGCCTGAGCAATCAGTTGGCCTGTGTATTATAGGATCGTGTCGATTTGTCGTCGACGGAGGCTGTATCAATTAGGATTCATCTCTTGCAAACATGGAGGTTGTCACACCGAGGGAGAGAGTCCACGGGTATCAAGAATTGTTTGAAATCTGACGTACAGCGCATTCGTACGGAGCAGGCCAACCATTTCCGCACGGGCCAAAAGATGCCCGATCAGTGATGACGACGCCAGAGCTTCGCTTTGGCAGGGGTGAGCCGGGGTCTGGCGGTGCTGTTGGGTCTGAAGAGGCCTCCTTCTCAATGTGGCAGCCGGTATATACCAACACGCTCTGCGTCTCGACACCTATAAAGGGACCGCAACGAGCCCAACAGCAGCCATGGTCGCTGGCCACATGTGGTGGCGGGGCCGTGATTGAACCTCTCTACTCCCTTTTCTGCGGTTACTTCCTCGCCTATAAACTAGTACAATGGCTTCCTCGACGTCTGTCAGCTGTCTCAACGATAACGGCTTCGGCCCTGCGGTTCGCGGCTGTCGCGACGACTTTGACTTTACGCAGGGGTTTGAAAAGATTTTCCTCACAGCCGTGCCCGCGGCCATCTTTATCGTCGTTGCCGCGGGTCGCATGTTTCACTTGGCTCATAAACCGCGACTCGTCTTTTCGACGCCGTTTCAACTCGTCAAAATAGTAAGCCGAGTGCTCCTCCGCTGCCGCGCCATGATAAATATACTGACAAGAGCCTAGATAGCCATTGCCATTTACGTGGCATTCCAGCTATCCCTACTCCTCGTCATCGCTAGCTCCAAGGATGCCACGCCAGTTCTATCCTCGTCTATTGCGGGCATGACGCTCGCCTTTTTCGCCGGACTCGTCATGATTGCCCTGTCCTTTCTCGAGCACGCACGATCACGGCGTACATCTGCTCTTCTCAACGTCTACCTTTTACTCACCCTTCTCTTTGATGTCGCCCAGGCACGCACCCTGTGGCTTGCAGCGTTGAATCCTCAGCAGAGCATCGTCACCCGCCTCTTCACCGCGTCCATTGGCGTCAGAGTGCTTGTCCTTCTGCTAGAGGCACGAGGCAAGTCGACGTGGATTCGCTGGGACGATGGGGAGCACAGCCCCGAAGAAGCCAGCGGCATCTACAGCCTCTCGGTCCACTTTTGGCTTAAGAAGCTCTTCCTCAGCGGTTACAAGGGTGTCATGAGCTGGGATGACCTGTACGGACTCGATAAGGCCATGAGTGCGGATGTCGCTGGCCCGAGACTCATGCAAAAGTTCCCCAAGTCTGGTGGTCTCACGAGAAGTCTGTTCAGGATCTTTTTCTGGGAGCTTTCACTACCGGTGCTGCCATCTCTTACTCTCATCGCCTTCCAGTACTCTCAGACATTTTTCCTTCAAAGTATGATCAGATACTTGGAGATGCCTCAACGTGAGACGTCAAAGAACCGAGGTTACGGTCTCATTGGCGCTTGCGCACTCATCTACCTTGGTCTCGCGATATCCACATCTTACAAGGGCTACTACACGGCGCGAGCTGTGTCTACCGTACGCGCCTGCCTCTGCGCTGCCATATATCAAAAGACACTCGCCATCACGACGGCGGATGCTGCAGACGGCGCTTCAATTACGCTGATGAGTACTGATGTGCAGCATGTGTCTAACGGCATCCGCGACATACACGGTACCTGGTCTAGTCTGCTGAAAGTCGGCCTGGGATGTTGGCTACTTTATACCAGGCTAGGTGCGGCCTTGGCCGCACCCATCATCATCATCATTATCTGCACTGGATTCTTGGCGTGGACCATGACTTTGGTTCAGAACCGGCAAGCCGTCTGGATGGAAAAGATACAGACCCGTGTTGGCCTGACAGCCCATGTAATTGCCCACATGAAGTACTTCAAGATGCTGGGCATCTCAGATCACATTGCGGAGTTCATCAACAGTCTGCGGGCCCAGGAAATTACGGCTGGGTCCAAAGTAAGGGTAATATGGCTCGCTGCATTTGCATTAGGCGTTATTCCGGCGTCGATCGGGCCTGTCGTCACTTTTGCATTGACCGCTCGCACCCTGGACACGTCCACCCTATTCGTATCTCTATCCCTCATCGCCTTGTTCACGGAGCCCCTTTCGTCTCTGTTTCAAGATATACCTACAATTTTGGCTGCTCGGACCAGTTTGGGACGCATCGAGGCATATTTGGTAAAGCTTCCGCGGCAGGATTTCCGCAAAGGACAAACACGCCACGACCATGGCTCCAGCGACACTTCGTTAAGGGAGACTTGGTCTGCACGCAGCGAGGCTATACTTCTGCGCGATCTGTCTTTTGTTGGAGATGAGCAGAGGCCTGCTTTTAACATCACGCGAGGCTCCTTCGGCTGGGAAGAAGGCAAGATGGTTGTCCAAGACGTCGACGTGACCTTGCAACGAAGTCAGATATCCATCATCGTTGGCCCTATTGCCTCAGGAAAATCTACTTTGTGTAAAGCTCTCTTGGGCGAGGTTCCCTTTGCCACTGGGAGTACACACGTCTGCTTGGCGAAGGATGCGATCTCGTACTGCGCGCAGACGCCCTTTCTATCAGACGCCACTTTGAAGGAAAACATTGTCGGGCATTCTATATTTGATCAGATACAGTATGACTCAATTATATCAGCCACGCTACTGAATACGGACGTTGATACCCTCCCATTGGGTCATGATACGAAAATTGGCAGCAACGGCATCCTTCTGAGTGGCGGACAGAAGCAGCGCGTTTCTCTCGCACGGGCTTTATATCGGCGTTCGGACGTCATGATCTTTGATGATGTTTTCAGCGGCTTGGACGCCACAACTGAGGCAGAAGTATTTCGCCGCGTATTTGGGCGAGACGGGCTCATTCGGAGTTGGAAAACCACAGCGGTCATTTGCACTCACTCGGTGCATCACCTTCCATCCGCTGACCACATTGTGGCTCTCGGCAGCGATGGCAAAGTAGTGGAGCAGGGGACCTTTGACGAGCTGCGGAACAATGGCAAGTACCTCTCGAGCCTCAATTTTACGACAGACGGCACAGCGTCCCGGACGGATACGAGCAACGCTGCTGACGCCGAGGGCACATCGCCGCAAAAGGCGAAAGCAGCGACCGAAGCTGCTGTGGTGGACCCCAGCAGACAAGTTGGAGACTGGTCCGTCTACAAACATTATTTTGACAGCATTGACACCGTGGCCTTGATCATATTCTTAGGCCTGGGGGTGATCTATGGAACTGTGCTAAACTTTGGCAGTGTCTGGGTCTCCTATTGGTCGGCGGACGCGTTTGGCAAGGATAAATCCTTCTACGTAGGGCTGTACGGCTTGATTCGCAGTACAGAAGTTGCGACGTTGGTGATTTGTGGTGCCCTTGGCTATACTGTCATGATCTCCTCCTCGGGATTACGACTTCACGATTCTGCCATCAAGACGGTTGTTACGGCACCCCTAAGCCTTTTTACAGCGACCGACACGGGGACAGTGACCAATTTGTTCTCTCAAGACTTGAATCTCATTGATGACGATCTGCCATTCTCGTTACTTAACACGTACTCGGCCCTGGTGAGTCTCGTTGGAAACTTTTTCGTCGCGGCGATCGCTTCGCCATATCTCGCCATCAGCTACCCTTTCCTGATGGCTATTCTCTACGGCATCCAAATGTTTTACCTGCGCACATCGAGACAGCTACGCCTGCTGGACTTGGAGGCTAAGAGCCCGCTTTAGTGAGTTCTCCTATGTAATCCAAAGAATCTCTGAAAGCCTTGGCCTGACTTGTCTCAAGCAACCATTTCCTCGACACCATCACTGGCCTAACCACGATCCGTGCTTTTGCATGGGTGCAAGATGAGATTACCCAGAACAAGAAGCTCATCAATGCCTCTCAACGACCGGCATATCTCCTTTCCATGATCCAGCAGTGGCTGTACACCAACTTAACTATTCTGGTAGGCGCGCTAGCCATCTGCCTCACCGCGCTCGCCACCCAAATGCGGACGAGCGCCGCATTTACAGGCGCCAGCTTAATTACGCTGATTAATTTGACCGGTGGAATCGCAGGATTGATGCAATCCTATACTGGGCTGGAGACTTCCATCGGGGCTGTAAACCGTTTACGGACGTTTGGTCGGGTGACCAAGCCCGAAGATGAGCACGATGTAGTCGTCGAGGTTCCAGAGAATTGGCCCTCTCGTGGAACAGTCTCTTTGGAGGCAGTTTCTGCTTCATATAGGTATGTGCAGTCTCTTTTGGTGTGTCCGCGTCTTGACACATGTTTCTGTCATTGGAAGATCTTCTACACTTGTTGATACTTGCAATTACTGACGATGTACTTGTAGCAGGGTCATCGACGGACAGGGGGATACAGGATTGGGAACCAGGAGCGACGAAATGCTTGCTTTGAACAATCTCTCTCTTTCCATTAAAGCTGGGGAAAAGGTTGCTATATGTGGAAGGACTGGCAGGTACGTTTTCGGTTATCCTTGCCTAAACGCGCTCATAACTAACACAATGCTAGCGGCAAGTCTTCACTCATGCTGCTTCTGTTGCGCCTCCTTGACCCGCTGGCGGCCCACGAGAATATCCAAATCGATGGCATTCCGCTCTCCAGCGTGCACCGCTCCATCCTACGCCAGCGCATCATTGCCGTGCCACAAGACTCGGTCTTTCTTCCCGGGAAGACAACAATCAGGCTAAACCTAGACCCCTTGGGCGCTGCGACGGATGACGAGTGTAGCGCCGCTCTAGAGACGGTTCATCTTATGGGCTTTGTCGAAGAGCTCGGCGGCCTTGATGCCGACATGAGCGCCGAGAACCTCAGCGCGGGACAGCAGCAGCTCTTTGGATTGGGCAGGGCAGTGCTGCGACGGAGGACCAGGGACAGGGACGGCGGCGCATCGGGCGGCATCTTGCTGCTGGACGAGATGAATTCGAAGCTCGACAAGGAGACGGACAGGCTCACGCAGGATATTGTGAGGAGAGAGTTTCGGCGCTACACGGTCATTATGGTTGCCCACCGGCTAGACATGGTCATGAACCTGTGCGACAGGGTGCTTATTCTTGACAAGGGCTCGCTGGTGGAGGAGGGAAATCCCAGGGCGCTGGCTTCAATCGAGGGAAGCTGGTTTGGAGAGCTGCGTTTTGGCAGGGGTGAGCGATTGACAGACAGCTTGTCCTTTGACTCGCCTCACGAGCATCTCTAAATTGCGTCACGCACTAACCTGCAAAGAAGCGAGCTCTCTAAGACGCGCATCACCTCACGGCCACAGTCTCGAGCAAGGACAAGACGCTCCGTGAATCCTTGAGCCGCCTTCCCTTTCAATGACGGACCTCGGCTCGCCTCTCCGCGCCAGCAGCGCGCCGGCAAATGAACGACGCTTCCCCACCCCCCTCCACTTTTGGGCCCTTGCTAGAGCGGGAGCTGCATGCGAATCGACGGCGTCACTCAAATCTCCCCACGGCCTCCGCCGCTCAGTCCCTCGGGCCCGGGAGCCAAGGATTCGCCCCGGCTCCGTCTGCTCTGAAGGGTCGGTGGTGCTATGAAACCGTGGCTTGCCGTCAGAGGGCCTGCTTGCTTTTGATGAGCCTTGCTTCCTTTTGTAGTAGCTGTGGATGTCTCTGAATTGCAGTCCGACCTTCGCAAGCCCCTAGTCTCTTGGTGAGCTTGCTGTCGACGACCAAGATGGCCGATTCGCGGTCGTTACCCTCAGCCCAGGGCAGGGAGAGCAGCAGGCAGGGCAACCTCAGGATACTCAAGGCCCTGCTGCCCAAGCTGCCGCTCATACTGCGCGTCATCGTCGCCCACATCCTCAACTTGTCCGAGACGGCGCCGTACCTCGACCTCCGCAGCGCCCTCATCGTCTCGGTGCTACGCTCGTTTCTCGAGCCCAACCCGTCGCGGCCGCACACCATCTCGTCCGTCCAGAACCTCACCACGCGCGACCCCGGTGTCAAGGGCCGCCTCTGGGTCAGCACGTATGCGTCGCCGCCGCCGCCCGAGGCCGGCGCCCGGGACGCGCTGGGCCGGGCCCTCGAGGCGCTCCGTGAGCAGTCGGACGCCCGCGCCGCCGCCATTGCGGTCCCGGAGTACGTGCCCGTCGAGGCCGAGTGGACGGGCTACCGCGCCGCAGCGAGCCCGAATGAGCGACCGCCGGCGATTTCCGAAAGGGAAAAGTACCACGAGCTGATGAAGGAGTGCACGGCGCCGACGACGGTGCTGTACTTCCACGGCGGCGCGCACTACCTGCTCGACCCGTCGTCGCACCGGCCCACGACCAAGAAGCTGGCCAAGATCACGGGCGGGCGCTGCTACTCGGTGCGCTACCGCCTCGCTCCCAAGCACGCCTTTCCGGCGGCGGTGCTGGACGCCTTCGTGTCGTACCTGACGTTGCTCTATCCGCCCCCGGACGCGTACCACGAGGCGGTGCCGGCGGAGCACATTGTCATCTCGGGAGACAGGTACGTTGTGGAGTGAAATGGAAGACCGAGAGGGCGCTGTTGGCTAACCGTGCGTCCTCAGTGCTGGAGGAAATCTATCGCTGTCCCTGCTGCAGCTCGTCCTCGAGCTGCGTCGCCAAGGCGAGCCCGTCATGTGGCACGGCGAGCTTCGCGAGATCCCTCTGCCCGCAGGCGTGGCCTGCAACTCGCCGTGGATGGACATCACGCACAGCTCGCCGACGTTCCAGGGCTCGACGCCCTATAGCTTCGACTACCTCCCCAAGCCAGCCATCTCGGACAAGCAGAACCTCGTCGCCTGCGACATCTGGCCCGCGTCGCCTCGGCGCAAGTACCTGTACGTCGACGCCGCCCTGGCCACGCACCCGCTCGCGTCGCCCATCATGGCCCGCAGCTGGGCCGGCGCGCCGCCCGTGTACATCTGCACGGGGTGGGAGCTGCTCGCCTTCGAGGACAAGTTCTTCGCCAAGCAGCTCGTGAGCGACGGCGCGACGGTCGTCTTCGAGGAGTACGAGGCCATGCCGCACTGCTTCGCCATGATCCTGACCAAGACGCCCAACGCGCGTCGCTGCATGGACGCCTGGGCGGGCTTCGCGCGCAGGGTGGTCGAGGACCCGACGAGCGTCTCGTCGAGCGCGACAGCCATCAGCGCGCGCAGCCTGCAGGAGACGGCGCTGCGGTTCGATAGCCTGAGCGACATGGGGCCGGGGGAGATGCGGGATCGGGTGGCGCGCAAGGCGAAGGAGCCCGCGACCCATCCCCTCGCTAGGCTGTGAGGACGCTTGGGCATTCAGGGCGAAGAACCAGACGGCTACGAGTAGACAGAGGGACAGGAGTGATTGTGGTTTGCCTTTTGGAGAGTGGCCGTGCATTACTGCATATACAGCAGCGTAGATGTACGAGGCGCGGCGTCGGCGGCACCTAGCTTTGCGAGCGCGCCCTTTATATATACCGATTTAAAGAGCACCATCGTACGTGCGATCCCGTTGAAACAGCTCGCCCGTTGCACGAAGCGCAAAGCATGTCCGGCGGGTGCAACGGCGGGTGCAACGGGACCCTCGGCTAGGGCGCGACGGGCGACCAAACGGGAGCGTTGCCGGCCCCGCCCCGAATCCAGGAACACCCGATACGCGAACTCCACCAGAACTTTTTCCAGCAACGTCGCCGTCGTCAGCAGCAGCACACCACCAGCGAGCACCATGGAGCGCCACGCGCAGGCCGTCGGCAAGATCGCCGCCGCCGTGCGCGGCTTCTTCGAGCGCAAGGAGCCGTACCGCATCTTCCACGGGTCCACCAACAGCACGCGCCCGCGGCCGCGGCCCGGCGCGCGCATCGTCGACATCAGCGCGCTGTCGCACGTCGTCGCCGTCGACCGCGCCGCCCGCACCGCCCTCGTCGAGCCCAACGTGCCCATGGACCGCCTCGTCGAGACGACGCTGCGCGAGGGCCTCGTGCCGCCCGTCGTCATGGAGTTCCCCGGCATCACCGCCGGCGGCGGCTTCGCGGGCACCGCCGGCGAGAGCTCGTCGTTCCGCCACGGCTTCTTCGACGAGACGGTCAACTACGTCGAGATGGTGCTCGGCAACGGCGACGTGGTGCGCGCCTCGCGCAACGAGCGCGCCGACCTGTTCCGTGGCGCGGCCGGCGCCGTCGGCACCCTCGGCGTCACGACGCTCATGGAGCTGCGCCTCGTCGAGGCCAAGAAGTGGGTGCGCACCACCTACCACCGCACCAGCAGCGTCGCCGAGGCCGTCGCCAAGGTACGAGCCGAGACGGAGAACCCGGCCAACGACTACGTCGACGGCATCGTCTTCTCCAAGGACCACGGCGTCGTCGTGACGGGCCAGATGACCGACGACAAGCCAGCCGACGCGGCGCCGCAGACCTTCAGCAAGGCCTGGGACCCGTGGTTCTACCTGCACGTTCAGGACCTGACCAAGGGGTTGCCATCGTCATATACCTCTTCCGCCGCCGATACCAACGACTCCTCGATCTCCTCGTCCGCCACCGACTACATCCCCCTCGCCGAGTACCTCTTCCGCTACGACCGGGCTGGGTTCTGGGTCGGCGCCCAGGGGTGGACCTACTTCAAATATGTGCCGTTTAATCGCTTCACCCGCTGGTTCCTCGACGATTTCATGCACACGCGCATGCTCTACCGCGCCCTACACGCCAGTGGCGAATCGGCACGCTTCGTCGTCCAGGACCTCGCCTTGCCGTTCAGCAAGGCCGAGGAGTTCATCGACTACACGGCCGACAAGTTCGGCATTTGGCCGCTCTGGCTATGCCCCCTCAAGCAGACGCCGCCGCCGACCTTCCATCCCTACACCTCTGAGCCAGAGGGAACCACGTCCAGCGGCTCGACGACTACCACCACGCCTGAGATGTCCCTTAACATCGGCCTGTGGGGTTGGGGCCCTGAATCGCACGAGGCGTTCATTGCCAAGAACCGCGCGCTCGAGGACAAGCTCGTCGAGCTCGGCGGCCGCAAGTGGCTTTACGCCCACACTTACTACGACGAGCCTGATTTCTGGCGCGTCTACGGCAACAACCGGTCCTGGTACGATGCCCTGCGGGAGAAGTACCACGCCACCACCCTGCCCACCGTCTATGATAAAGTCCGCATCGACGTCGATGCGGCTCGCGAGGAGCGTCGCCAGTGGCGGATGTCCACGAAGAGCATGTGGCCCGTCGGAGGACTGTACGGTATCTGGCGCAGCATTCTGAGCGGCGACTACAAGCTGCACCGGCACGCCGAGTGGATGTACAAGGGGAAGGATTAGTGACGACGTACCTAGACGCATGTACAGCACCTGTAATAGACATACCACAGCATTAGCACTGGATTCAACGTCAGCCAAGGAGACGGACACATTGTCTTGGCCTATTTCGTTTTGATTAGGTTTTCCAGTCTCCAGAGGACTGGCGTGACAGGGGCTTAGCTTGCGGACGTCTGATTGTGAAGTCGCTAACCTCCAGTCGCCACACCCGACGAACCATTTCTCAGAGCAGATTTCTTTAAAGGTGAGTTGGCATAAGTGCCAATGCACGTCATCAATCTTTCTTCCTACCCATTAAACCACCTGGGTCCAGACAGCCGCTGCACACATTTGAAGATCCTCGACGGTAATCACGACATCTCCTTCTCCCTGACTCGGTTGTCGGAGAAACAGACGATCGAACTCCAATCGCAAAGCGCCCCTAGCAACAGTGTATGATGTGGGGTTGCGTCGATTTGGATCTGTGTCCGTAATGCCCGGGTTTCGAGTGATAGTGATATGCTGGCTGCGATATGGTTGCCAGGTAGGTGCCTGGGCAACTGCTCGGGTTGTCGTGGCTCCTGGTCGGGGTGGGGCCTGGATTCCGATCCATTTCTCAAGAATTATTTGACTCTGGCTGCGGTCCAACTTAACGATAAGAACAATCTTGACGTCGTGGTCGGATGCGCTAAACCACCATTCCATGGTTCTTCTCAGGTTCGTTAACCCTTGCGAATACCCAGCTTCGATCACAAGGGTTGGCCAAGCTCCAATATCTTCTCGTTGGGGGAGAGCGCCACCACTCGCGTCTCCTTCTCCAGCTCCAGCATAAGGGCCTGTCGCTCGGAATGTTCCTGCACCTGAATGCCACCAGTTTTCAAAAAGCCCCATACGATCAATAGCGCGAACGACTCTGAAATAAAGCTGAGTATGGAGTGCTTCATGGGCATGTGTTGGGAGCTTGATAATCAGGATCTTGGATTTAGCTGAGAAATGAAATCGGTACCGTCGTCTTCGCTTGTCCCGCTCGTTTTCAATCTCTGTAAAACTTCGGACCGAGACACCTCAGATAATTGTTAGTAAAGGATACTCGATCTCTATTTGCTACGTACCGTGCACGATGAGAGCATCTCCCGCAGTCTGGTTAATCTCTTTGAAGAGATTGTTAACGGTCGTGAATCGTGTTATGGGTAATGCCATCGGTGACGGGCTAGGGGATAGCGCTGTCGAAGGTCTTGTCGGTCCTGTCGCTAGGGATGAAGCCGAATCAATCGGCGACTCGGCCATATTGTTGGGCTCTATGGCCAGACGTTAGCGAAAGGAGGACATGGACATATTAGGAATGAATTGGTACGAGGTGAACGTGCTCGAGGTGGCGTACGGTGCTCGAGGTGGCACACGGTGCCCGAGGTGATGCACGAGGTGATGTGCACGAGGTGATGTGCTCATATCTTCCGTCCTTCCGGCATTTTCGAGTTTGCTCTTTTTATGTTTTCGAAAGTTTTTCTTTTAAGGTTTTCTCTCTTTAAACTTTTCTCTCGTATTAAGTAAAGTATCGGCTAGCTAGCTAAAAAAGCTTAATAGACTCCTGAGTTAAACCCTATGTGCTCGATGTGATGTGCACGAGGTTGCGCACAAGGTTGCGCACGAGGAATATGCTCGAGCCGCAGACAAATTTCCAGTGATTGACATCAACAGCGAGGGCCTGCGGTGCCTTATCAGCTGGCTGGCAAAGGTGGGTTCGTAATGACGCTCTCGACGCTCTTCTACTGCGGCAGTACAGCCCTCTCTCAGTGGAGAACTTTGGAAGAATGTGGTCCTCAAACACAAAGAGACAAGTATTAAAGGACCTCAGACATGCGCAAAACCACACTCCTTTTGACTCCCAAACGTGTCTCATCGTGCTTGTGATCTGCCCTTACGAGTCTGGCCTCCCATGATGGTCAGAAAGGCCTGTCGCGCCTTACTGAAAATGTCGTATTTCGCAATGATAGTGTCACTGCTGCAATAATTGCTTACTGCATGTTTGGTAGAGTTCATTTGTCGGGGCAACCTAGGAAACCCCCGAGCGCAACTGACATGCATGCCCACCAAGAAATATTCAAGGCAAGGACATAAAAGGGGCATTACTTCCTGTACGAGTATGATCAGGTGGTCAGGCACGCTCAGCAGTCTTGTCATGAGGTCTACATAACTAATTAAGCAATTATTGACCCCACCTCTTTTGACGAAGCAGGCAACTCTCGCTCGTCTTGTCTTGCATCATGAAGTAATGTCCCTGTTGCCTGGTTAAAGGCACGATTCTTTTATTCGATTGATTCCTCTGTGATCAGATGATGCCTCTGTTCAAAAACTGATGGGCAAGTCCACTGACCCCTCACAACCTGCTACGCTGGGCTTTGGTGTGTTGGTTCCGGCTCAACAAGTTGTATTTTTGTACTCCGTACAGGGATGCAAGTAGAAAAGACGGGATAATTGCTCCGCAGTCATTTTGATCGGCAGCTGAACCTCCAATATGCAAACGTACTCGTACGGGTATACGACCTGTTCTGCGGAGTACGTACATCACTCCTATTTTCGGGATCTCGGGGGGCGGCTCTGGAACATGTAGGGACGGCTCACGAACGTGTACCCACATGCATACATAAACGACATGCATCTCAACCTCCTACTGGTGAGAAGCTCCCGCCCCGACGCCCACTTTGGGTGTTATAATTTCCCGAATGGCAATGATTTTCAGTTCTCGGACCCGGTCTACTCGTCTGAGCTCGAGTCCGAGCAAAGTGCATACATACATATGTAAGGTACAGAGAGTACTCATGCGCATGCAACTCCTAAAATCTTACATGTAACATGGTTGTTGTCATGATGTTGTTAGAAACCCTGTAAAGGCTCCGTAGCGGGGATTTTATGAAGACAACCAACGATATGTCGCTGGAATACATAAACGTCCTCCTCCCGGTCGCAGCTCAAACCTACGACCGAAGTCCGTCCATCCCAAAGCAACATCTCCGAAGCATATTTATCACTAGAGAACCTTCTTTACGTTCAAGATGCAGCTTAGCTCATTCCTAACCGGTGCCGTTGCCTCTATCCTAGCAACTAGAGTGGCAGCCGACTGCTCTTCCAACCATACTATCGGGGATGCATGCCCCTCTAGCAGCGAAGGTACCCATTTCTGTGACGATTCTCACTCCAATATTGTAAGTCCTATGCCTTATACTAAATTCATTTTCTCTCCCCGAACTTGAGCTAAGAGATTGTAGATCATCTGCCATAACGGAGTCACCCTGCTGAACAACGCATGTGCTAAAGATTGCTGCAAGTGTGAGAATGGAGGCGTTCCTTATTGCGCGTGCTGAACGAGTCGTGATTAGCGGCAGAGCGGGCTCTGAAGATGGTGCAGGGTTTGTGGCAGGTAGTTGATCCCGTATATATGATGGTCATGCTCGAGAGGCTTATTATTCATAGATTCTTTACTTGACGTTCTGAGTAGCGATGACGGCATAGTTTACTCCTAGACCGTGGGCCTGATGGCAAGTTGTGGAGGGGGTTCTGGACCTATGCTTCCACTGTTAATAATTAGAAAATGAATTCTGAGCTTCTTTTGATGGATTACGCACAATTTGAGGAGTCCTAGTCCAATACTAACACATGAAGAAAAAGAGTTTCAACTTGAATCGTTCGGCACTCTTAGTTTGATGTGCTGATACTCAAGAAGCATCGTTGTACGGATATACTTATCTAGGATTTCTATGTGTGAACCGCGAGTTTCATTTAACCCTACTCGTACTTCTTCTTCCATTCGACATATAAGATCCAAGACTTTAATTGAGCTGCTATGTTAAATTGAAGACATACCAATAATCAATGCAATCAGTGGTTTATGGAGAAGATCGTAGGGATCATCCGAATATGCAAAAACGAAGTTGCCTTTAGTCTCGCCAGTTGTCTTGGGTTCAACCGACGTCATCGCGCGGCACGAGTGCGTACTCGTTCCGAGGCCCGCCTGCACCTCTTCACATTGGTGACACGGCTTCGGACTGACCGAAGAGCTTTAGTTCTGACGCCGCAGCCTGTGGCCGCAGCGCCGTCACAGTACCACTGTTTGCAAGGGAAGAATTGCTCAAAATCCCTCGTTTTGGCGCGTCCGCCGAGGTCCTTGGCCGAGACCGCTGGATCCAAGAGAATATGCGACTCATCGGCGTTAAACTGAGTTGGTCGCCTCCGTTGCCATGTACATTCGTGTGACTCGGATATATCCGGCAAAAAGATGACGCGCCATTCTGAACACGAATTGCTGCGTCAGTTTTCGGTGCGACTTCCTCGACGCCATGCCAGTGACATACTAGTCGTTCATTACCCCAGGGTATCAATCAGTGCAAATCATTTCATGATCGCCGATGGAAGCCGCACGGCGGCAAGTCGGCATGGAAGGACCTTTCAGGATTCGTTGAATAGACATTATCGTCAGAGCCATACCAAGGACGCGTTTCGTTCAAGTCGCACTATGTCGATAGCTGAGGACTGCAGGATTCGACCTAAAGAAGACTTGAGACAAGACAATCGGTGATCGCATTCATCTAGCTCAACTGCCTTACCTCAGCCATACTCACTGGCGACCATGCACCGCGAGAGACCTTGCCTGACCTTAAGATGAAAATCGGGACTATGACGACGATGCTGCCGACGGCGTCAATCTTGTTTCTTTTGGCCGAATGTGAGACTGAAGCTTGTAAGGGAACGCGCGGTTGCGGAGCCGTGCAGGAGGGAAGAATCCAACTCTCAACTCCATTAGAGCTGTTGCCCCCGCAAGCCATGACCGACCAAACATCTCCAACCCACTTGGGAGGAACGTCGATCGACCCCAGCGCCAGACAATGCTTCGGGCTCGGGTCGCGCGCCGACATCCGTGCGTCGGCAATTTCCGCTTTAGGAGGTTCTCGAGTCCCTTTTCGCCGCTGAGTCAGGCGGATCTGTAGGAAACGTCGCCCAATCGCACACAGTCATCTCCGCCTCACACCGCAGAGGTCCGCGACGAGCCGTGGTGGCGTCGGGGCTCCACACATATCCCCGGCATCGTGAAACGGGAGGCGCTGGAAACGATGCCGCATACATGTGACACTTTTGGTGCGACTGCTGGATTAACCTCCATTGAGAGATTTCATCCGAAATCGCGCGCCTCAGGGTCGCGAAGTCCGAAAATCTTATCAACTAGTCCGCAGCTCAGACAGGCACCGTCTCAAGACCTCCCCCATCTGTCGCAGACGCCTCCCTGCGCCTTCGACGACGAGCATGGGTTGTCATGCGCATTTCGATCTAGCTGGCAGACGAAGCGTCGCATCCGAAATTTGATCCTGGAAAAGCAAAGCGAACGCTGCAATGCCTCGGCCGAAGCGTGGCTCAGATGGGCCCGCCGCGGAGGATTCCTCAGTTGCGGCGTCACTCCGTGTGTCGCAACCGATGGCGGGTTCAGATGAGAGCAGAGCGTTCCTTGGGGGTTCCCAATAAGCTTATAAAGGGAAGACGACCGCCTGTTCTGGCATCAACCGTCTGATCACCAAGCCACCGTTTCTTGAACTCTTCCGTCTTTGCACCGACCTGGCGTCGTCTTCACTTCACGTTCTCTTCGTTCATCCGGTTTGGACAGGCGTCGCCAAACTACGGTCTTTTCCTCTTTGTTGAATTTCTACCTTTTATCAACTTTCTTCTTCAGATCCAAGTTCAAGATGGTTCGCATCGCATTCACCGCTGTCTTGGCTTGTGAGTTTCTGGCCCCCTCGTTGTGTATCATTGGACCGTGCAACTAACACGACGGAATTAGTGGCCACCTCCGTACTGGCCGCCGGCGACCCCGCGGGCGACAAGAACATCGGCAACGGAGCCGGCAAGCAGTTCATCACTGGCGGATGCCTTTCCAACGCTGACTGCGCGTCCAACTGCTGCGCCCAGCAAAACGGCGGCGGCGGCGTCTGCTCCGGCGTCGGCGCGCAGTTCCAGGCCGGGAAAACGGGCTGCGGTTTTGTCGATGCGAACGGAAAGAAGGCTGCGCAGCCGCAGGCACCGGCACCGCAGCAGGGCCAGCAGCAGAATAACGGGAAAGCGGCGACCGGCGGAACTGTTGGCGGCGATCCGGCTGGCTTTAAGAATGTTGGCAACGGAGCAGGCGGTCAGTTCATCGGCGGCGCGTGTGTGTCCGGCGCCGACTGCGCATCGAAGTGCTGCGCTCAGCAGAACGGCAAGGGAGGT
>JALHCF010000060.1:0-33829 GCA_024341135.1 Tolypocladium album
GCTGCCTTAAAGGCCCTACAAGGGCAATCTGGCTTATCCGACGAGATCCTCGCGGCCGTGGTCCAAGGGCTAGGCGATATAGACTCTGGTGTGCAGCGCGCTGCCTTAGAGGCCCTACAATGGCAATCTAACTTGTCCGACGAGATCCTCGCGGCCGTGGCCCAACGGCTGGGCAACAAAGAAAATTGGCACGTGCTAAACTCTGCTAAACGGGTCCTGCAAGAGCAGTCAATCTCGCCTACCAAGAGCCTCATGGATGTTGTCGAACAACTGGACTACCCAGACCCGTATATACAAAGCGCTTCCCTGCGGATCTTGCGAGAGCAGTCACCTTTGCCTGACGAAGTCCTTCTGGCTATAGCTCAACGACTAAATGATGGAGATGAGGGCGTGCAAAGGGACACCGCAGATGTCCTGCGCCGGCAGTCGAGTTTACCCGATGAGATTCTTGATATCGTTGTCCAGCGGTTAGACAATGAAGATGGAGCCGTGCGAAGTAGGGCCTGGGATATGTTACGACACCAATCGGGCCTATCTGACAAAATTGTTTTGGCCGTCGCCCAAAAATTAGGCGACGGAGTTGCTGCAATTACATCCTGGGACCTAGCCCTAAATGTTCTGAGCATTCTGAGAATGCAATCGGGCTTATCTAACGAAATTCTTATGGCCGTCGTCCAAAAATTAGATGATGAATCCCAACTTGTACGCGCCGCCGCCGGAAAAATTCTAGAAAAGCATTCCGACCTTTCTAACGAGATTATTATGAGCATTGTGCAACGACTGAACTGCAAAGACGAAAACTTGAGGGATGTCGCCCTAAGGAGCCTCCGGAGGCAGTCAAGATTGTCTGACGATGTCCTCACAGTCATAGCAAACATCCTAGAGGATGATGGTGGAAGCAAAGTCGCAATGAACGCAGAGGCCGCACTGAGGAATCACGAGAAATTTTATAGTACTTTTCTGTGTGGCCCCCGCGTCGGAGCACTATACAAGTGTTTGGTCCAGCGGGCCATGGAGGAACAATGGAGCTGGTACATAGTGGATGGGATGTCCGTTCTTAATACGCCAGATGGAGTCAGAAATGCCAGCATTGATGACATGGGAGAGCTCATGGAACAGATCTCCATGTCGCGCCGGGCCCTCCAACAGCATGCAGATCGCAATTTGAGACGACGAGGAGCATCAAAGACTCCCCAACATCATGACCTACTGGGAGTCTATGAGGAGCTACCATCTTGGCCTCCCATATTCTGCCATGACGATACATGTACTTGAGAGTTTTGCGGACGCTCGTGCGAGGCCAGGGAGCTACGACGGTTCGAGTGTTTTCCTTCACCAGAACATCAAATCAATGACTCATCACATCAGTCAATGAATGGCTATTGAAGGTCCGCAAGTACAAATGAAATGTATTCAAGTGATAGACTAACAGTTAACAGCCCCCATGTCTCGTATCCCAGTGCCATCTCCACCGGTCACAACAGTCATGTCGTCATGGTCCTCGTCACTCATTCGCAATCCGCCGCAGTGCGCTGCGTCCAGCGATCCCCAACGTGTCGCATTAAATGAGGCAATCGAATAAGGCCAAAAGTTTCCAAGTGTCGATTGGTGTCATTCGAGATGTAGCTGATTTAGAACAGATTACGCGCCATTATGAAGAGCGGCCGCACGAGGTGCAGGTGCCTAGCAAGCCATGCAAGTTAGTATCAGTCTTGCCTCATTCTCCAGGGCACTGAGAAGCCAAAGTAGAAAGGGGACCAGGACTCACAGCTTGAGCCGCAGTTGCAGGAGGAGGCAGAGCCAGAGCATCCACAGTTGCCAGCCATTGTGTTAGAGTCGCGGGGGTTAATAGGTTAGAAAACCTAAAGGTCGTTTTGAAAATTGATTGGAAAGGCGTTTGGGTTTCGAGATAAATCTCTACTTGGAGAAGAAAGAGAGGGGGGAGAGTAGGCAGCCTGAGAGGGGATGGGCGCTCTTATAGATGACTCTTGCGCGGTTTGTGCGGTCTGGCGAATATCGCGCTTGGCTTCATGCTGCTGCGCCCCACCACTGCGTGCGTTGGCGCTCTCTTGGAGATCCACCGAGCTTCGGCTGTTCTCTGCGGGCCTTGGGCTGGTGAGCCCACTGCCGGCCAGATGAGGCCACGATTTTGGTGGCGATGGCAGCGAAAAGAGCGCTGCGGCCCGAGTCACCAGCAGCTATCGTGGGCTTAAAGTACGGGGCTTTGTCGTGGTCCGGCCAGGGAAGATGCCGGTACGCCTGGTCACGGACTCATGGACTTCTGCAGCAATGATTGATGCCAAATGGACACCTTCTACTCTTTCCTCACTTCCCCCCATTTGGTTCGGGCTTTCGCATCGCAACGATGCCCAATGTGGAGGTAAGGGGAGCAGGTGTCATCCACGTGAAGCATTCCTTCGTCGACCCTCCGGGATGCGCATCGCACGTGCATAGGACTGCATCGCCAAGCAACGCTCACGAATAGACAGCCAGGATATGTCCATGGGCACCGATCCACACATTTCATCCAATGCCTGGTCCCACTCGCTTGGTCGCAGGCATTTCCCCCGCGCTTTTGGCGGCCTTTACTCCTCCGTAGGCCCATCCGACTGCTTACCGCCTTATTATCGGGAGTCCAGGACAGGAACGAGACGTGGTGTCCCAAGGCGTGTTCAGCAGTCGGGCACCACGTATGAGAATCCTCGAATACCCGAAATATGCACTCGCATCCTATTGTTCTTCAATGAGCAAAGTACAATGGCCCGACATAATGAGCGGCGCCAAGCTCAGCGACTTCAACAGCCAAGGGCCTCAACCTCGGCCGCGGCTGAGGTGAACAACGGCCGTGCGCAGGCAGCGCCATGCCACCGCTTTTTTTGTTCCGCCAACTCACCCATGCCTTCGACGCGGTGGAAAACTACTCGTACGAACATGGGGCACGTTGAAAATTCTTCGCGAGCGTCGTCGGCACGCGGAAGACCGAGACCACTGAGAGTATTTTTGTGCAGATCCCGCTACGTCACTGTGAGTCCCGCGGCTCGCCGAATCGAGGCCTCTCTTTCAACAATCGAGAGAACGGCGCTGCGGTTCTAAGTGATTTTTGCCAGTACTTTCGTCATGTCCGCACGCTGCTGAGGCTATTTGGCCTAATCTTGGAATTGAAGCAACAGCGTAGTTTTTCAGGCAGACCTTGTTTGCCAAGACGTATCGACGACCAACGGAAGAGACGGGCGATTTAACCCGTTACCTCATCTCAGAAATCGGCGTGGGTAGTTCCATCCGGTTTCTTAGCCGTTTAGCCAAATGTACTCCGTAGTGATAAGATCATTGGGCTTGTCTCGCTGTTCATCAGAACAGCCACATGCTCGATCCTAACATATTTTGTTAGCGACACGCGCACGTCGGACCACCTGTCCTTGTCACCGTCTCTTTGCAGGTCAGTGGCGGCTTCAGACCTGCGTAATCGCCATCTTGCCTCGGTTTTACTTCGCACACACCACGCAAAGAGATCAGCGCCGCGCATGTAGTGCCATCGTCTTCAATGGGCATTCCCTAGAATTCTCTCAATCTTCTAGCCGAGCTCATCGATAACTATTGATATTTGAAGCATATGAGGCTCTCCTTGACATAGCGACCCCGTTTCCCCCAATATCGCGTCGCTTTTGCGGTCTCTCGCTGTAAGATATTCTTCTCATCGTGCTTCTGTCGCCACGCAGTCCTTCAGGAGTGCATCTATAAATATTCATCAGACATAACGAGCACAAGGGCCAAATTCAGTGTGAAGGTTGAGTATTCTTCCATTGATCCTGGACCAGTGTTTTCATATTGTTGTCATGTTCCGATCGAGGGGGTTGGACTTGCGGATAATCGAGATGCACAAGAGCTTTCTTATCCTTTGATTAAAGATTTCTTTCGATCGCGTAGTTGCTGATTCTGCAAGAATAGAGCACTCTCGATCTCACCCGCCCGCTCTACACCTTTCCACGCGAGACATGTGCTTCACCCAGGCGGCACTGGGCAAGCGGCCCAGGCCCGGCGTCGACGTCACAAAATGTCAATGCATGACAAGACAACCACTTGTTCTGACTTGATATTCAAGACTGGCCATATATATTTATGTTACAAGCTAATGGAATCCAAGGTAGTCGCAAACCCTTCCCAACTTCTGGGGTATCAGTCGTTTCCTTCGGCTCGGATGCAAACGCTCAAGCAGAAAATATCGAGTAAATCATCACCATGCGCCTCGCCGTCTGCGCTGATTAAAAACATAGCCCCAAAAACAATTACATACAAATGAAAGGGAACAAAAAAAGATGCTCGCCACGTGCCCCTCAGGACCCGAGGATGCGTCACCCCTTGGAAGACTCTGAATATTGTAGTCATGCCACCCGCCTTGTGATGGTAGCCCTCTCCGGAAGGAACTCCATGGTTTGGAATGGAACCTGTGGTCTTGGAGCAGCCGAGGGAGGTTGTGACGAGAAGCCAGTCAACTTGGCCAAATCGGCCCTCGACATCAGTTGACTGGCTTGGTGACAGTGAACAGCCTACCCTGCCCTACAAGTCCTGCGCGCGTGATGTGAATCACTGACAAGCCTGCAGTGGCGGCGGCAGTGCTGTTCGGGCACCTTGAGCAGCTCGTCGATTGCTCGCTTCGAGGGCCGCGCCGAGGACCCCGTGACGTCAAACTCGGAATCCTCGACGTGGTTTCGTGATTCAGAACATATACTCATAGGGAAGCCGCCGCATTGACCTCCATCTCTAGCCACTATTGCTTGGGAGGGCTCTGCTTCTCACTGCTCGGTAAGGGTTGGTAGTGAAATAATGACGCTGCTAGTCGGCACAACCCAAGATACCCTCTTTGGAGAGTACCTCGAATGCTAAAAGCCATGGCGAGTCCAAAGAACGCCAAAGCAAGCAGTTTTTCCGGCTCCGCCATGATACTTCGCGGCGGTGCGCCCCAGGACAGCGGCGCGGCCTTGGTTCGGACGTTCTTCGAGACGACCTTCGAATAACCAAGGACTTTGCGATGAGCGTCCAGGGCGACGACTCGAAGGAATTCTTGAGCGTGAGCGGGCACAGGAATCCGCGTTTCGAAAGTCGTCTTGGACACGCTGGCATAGTCAATGAAGACCTCGAGGTCAGCACTGGAGCCGCTCTGCAGAGCCCACGCGTCGACCTCCGTGGCGCCGTTCCAGCTCACATACAGGGCCTCTTCCTTGGGAAGCATGGCAACATCAGGCACCGTCTTGGGGCGGCCGACCCAGTTATACTTGGAGGTGCGGTAGCTCATGGTCCAGCCCACCGTGGCGAACCAGGCGGAGCCGAGGCGCGTGTCGCAAAGAACCTCGCCCCCGAAGGAAAACTCGGTGTAGGCGGGAGGATGGCTCCAGCCGACCAGGACATTGTCATTCGGCAGGACTTGAACAGAGCCTTGGGGTGAGCCGAGCAGCTTCTGGGGTGGTTCGTACGAGTGGAGGAGTGCCGCCGTCCGGCCCTCCAGGTCGAGCTCTATCATCAACCCGCGTCGATTCCCGGTAGCCTCGCTCTTCCCATTCGAGCCGTTGTCGAAGAGCGTGAGTGTCGTGTTCACGTACAAGCTTGCTTGATGGTCACAGGAAAAGCTAGTCGCGGCCCCGTCGGATAGATCCTTGAAGTCATTATTTTCGCCGCCGAGCTGCCACAGCACTCGCCCATGCACTCGGCTGATGCAAACAACGGCGCACATGTCCCGCGAGGAGACAAGATAATTGCCGTCAGCGTCCTTGTCGATGCTATTAATGTGGAAGAAGTCGAATGCGTTGTCGGAGTCGCCGCCTTGGCCATTACTGTCAGCCCAGCTCTCGTCGACTAGAAAGTGATCTGACGCAAGCCACTCAAAGAGCAGTTCGTCCGAGTGGAGGTCAATCTCCTGGAAGATACTGTCGTATATCCAGTTTTTGGACAGGGGCATCCAGTTCTTCTTCTGGTGAACGGTGATGAGGGCAGTACCATCCTCAGTGATTCGAAAGTCTTGCAAGTCGCCCTTGACGCTGCCGACAGGGGTGATCTCTTTGAATACCTCATACGATTCGTCCAGCTATGGTGTTGTCAGCCAAAGTCATGCTCGCGCCGCACTCCGCTGAATATCACCCTGCCATACGGAGGGAGAGCTGCATTGACTCACCATTATGTAGGCCCCCTTGCCACTCTCTGTGCCGTGCCAGAAGGATATGTAGCTGCTGCCGTTGAACCGCTGCACCTTCAGGTCCCTTGCTCCGGCCCAGGTCGTCGGCATCCAGATCAGGTTCCCAAGGTTGTCGACAACGGTCGGCGAACCAACGCCTGCCTCTTGAGGCTCGAGGAAGACCAGGCCATCGTGACATCGGGAATCCCGTTGCACCACATTGAGCCTGGGCGATTGGCCGCCAAAGGACCTGTAATGAAGCCGCGGCGAGGCGCCGTACAAGCCCCGATCGTACCAGTCCGACGCTTCGAAGAAGGATACGCCCCTGGCTTCAGCGCTGGGTTGGAGGCATGCAGCGCCTGCAAAGAGGAGGAGCGCCGGCCACGCTTTACAATGCCCCGGCATCTGCACAGCTGCAGCGGCGTCTTGTGCCACTCGAGATGTCGGCACTGGAGGGAACTATGCCGGCACAGTGCCGTGTGGTCTTTCGACGAGGCTCGATGGCCCTTGAAATACAATCTGCGCAGCGGTGGCACAGCTGTTTGGTCCCAATGGGCCGGCAGAGGCTTGGTCGTTGGTGGTTCTGCCGATGGTGAGCTGGCGACTCCTCCACGAGACAATGCCGGCAAGGAAGGAAAGATGAGGGTATGTTAAAAATCTCAGACGGCGAGACAATGCAATTCCCGCAAGACTTGAGACATGTTCAGAACGGAGGGAGCCGCTCCTTTAAGACGATCCTTCCGGTCAGAGCGTGGCGTGCATGCGCTCGGCAGTGTGTCAACACTCTATGATTAGCCGGGGAGGGCACGCCAAGCATGGGAGGCCGCGCGGGTTCGATTCTCCATCACAAGGTGTCTGTGTCTAATCCCAATCCGTCAATGCAACGTGCGAATGAGTTACCAGTGCGTCCACATGTGGCCGCGCTGCCACGGTGCGAAGGCTCGACGAAGCCGGAGCCGGAGATGCTCGCTAGTACGAGTGCGAGGCCACACGCCAACAGCCATCCTTGCTCGAGAAACGTGGACGCGCGTGTGGATGGCCGATGTGCAGCTAAATTACGAGCATAAGGTAAGCGGCCCGCCGGACCAGCCTCGATGAGGTGCGCGCCGCAGCCTGTCGCACCCCTACCGAGTGCTGAGGTACCGAATGATAGCGCATGCACCCGTCTGGAGGGGCGTCGAATCATTCTCGGCGCCTGCCATTGATGGCAAGGTGCCGGACGAGAGCCGAATAATAGTACTCACTCGTATTAAAAATTAAAAACAGCTGCTCTCGACGCTGCAGGCTCACAGCACAACACCGCGCCTCGAGGTTCTCGACCGCCAAAAGCCCCTTTGAACCCTCGATTTGGACACAGCCGGCCAGGATTACGACGACGGTGCTTCACCAGCCCGCCAGCGCCTTGGCCAAGGCGGCTTACGGCAGCGAGGGGCCAGTGTCGCCACTAAGCGAGCATCGCCAGCTATGCGCCAAGACCCCAAATCCTTGGGCTAAGCGACGCCACAATTCAGCAGAGCGGCAAATGCCACTGACCGAGGCTGGTGACGTCTACGAGCGCATACAAGTACTGACCTGACTGGTCTGGCTCAATTTGTGTCGAGGCGACGAAGCATGCATTCGCAAGCTCTGTCCCGTCGATGCATGCAGAGGCGCCTCGAGTACGTGTACGTTGCAATTCGCAAGCATACATCACTGAAGAGTTGAGCATGCCATCGACACACCCGAGCACCCGTGTTTGCGGTTGATTCCATACGAGCAATATCTTGCATGCATTTCCTTTGCCAGGCTGCCCAAATTATCGAAAATCCTCTACAATAGCATTGCACACATCTAGTTGGCTTTGATTTCTCGACACCAATCGTAGCCGTACTTTTTTCTTCCTCCTGCAGTGGTTGGCTCAAGCTGCTCGAAACATCTGACTCCAGTCGTGGGGATCCGCTGGTGGTCTCTGATACCCGATAATCTCTTCTGAATGCCGCTCTGGCGCGAGTGGAAGCCACTGTAAGATGGTTATGGAAACCGTAAATTGCAGTTGGCGAGTCGTAGCCGAGTCGTAGTGTGTCCTTCACAACTTGTATCCTTGTATCGTGCTTCCCCATCCTCAGGACTTAAAGACTGTATAGGAAGCTATGGGTCCCGTACTCAGGCGGTAACCAGCGAGGCTAGGCTCGCACCTTGTCCTTGTTAATGAAACAACAATCTTAGCCGAGGGGCCGAGAAGCTACGACCTTGGTGCTGATTCTTGCGTGATAATCAACGCGCAGGTTATGTAGCCGCGCAGAATATTCGCCATATCACTCGCCGCCTCGAGCCTCGCTTTCGACATCGTAGCCTCTCTTGCTGCCCTCATATAGGGAAGAAGAGAGATATTTATGCCCGACTCGCAGTTTATACAGTAGGGCTACGTATACGGGGGGTGCTTATCCCTTCCATTGTGCAGACCCTCAGGACTCTTAGACTTGCTACTAGGGTCCCGTTGCTCGTCGCATCGCGCAGTGGCCTCGCCCATGATTGATCCCACCTTATGGGTTCGGAAGCGATTCCATCTCGCCCATCTCCATGCGCCTCTAACACTCAAATGCTTGTAGCACCATCTGGCTGCCTGAAAATTGCCTGCTTTCCCACAACTGCGTGGTCCCTGCGTCACCCTCATCGTGTAGTCACTGCTTTGCTTGGCCTGTTCATCCCTGGTGCAAACGCGCACTTCGCCGTTTGCACTCGTATGGCAGCCAAGGGGCAGCCGCTCATTCCCAGTATTATATGGTCTGTGCGCGTGTGAATACAAACGGCTTTCCTCTACATGTGGCGAGCGCGACCCCGAACGCTTCTTTCTCCAATTCACCTCGCCTCGTAATCAAGCAGCTCCCATACAATCACATCTCAGTGTCAGCTATTCATGCAGTAAAACCCTGACGACTCTCCCCATTGAAAGGCTGAGAAACGTCTTATTCAACGATCGATTATCAAGATGGAAGACATCTCCAAGGCAATGTCAGTTCATTCGCGTCTGACTCAACGACATCAGTTGGGCTAACATTCTCCAGCGCGGCTACATCCAAGCCGTTCAGATTTCTCGTTGGCCCGGACAAACGAGAGTTCACCATACACTCTGCGCTCATTGCACATCAGTCCCGATCGCTTCAGATTCTTGTGGAAGGAGAATTCAAGGAAGCTACCGACTGCACTGTGTTGTGGGATGACGTCGAAGAAAGGATTTTTACAAGCTTCTGGCAATATATTTACACTGGAGATTACGACGTTCCAGGGCCGGTGGTGGCGACGGAATCGAACGTCAAAGCTCAAATTGCCAACTGCGAAGATTCAAAGGCTCCAGGCAAGTCAGCGATTCACAGTCCGCCCCTTGTCAACGAGTGGGCTAGTGAGATGGAGTATACAGAGACTGAGTCAGAGGTTGAGCCTGAGCAGCCGTCTGTCGATGACCATCGGGGCTTTACAAAGGGAAAACTTCTATGGAGTGATTTCACGAATTCTTGGCGCGTAGACATGTCTATCTATTCGAACGACAAACTTCACCAACGAAACGAAATGCCGGAGAATGACGACGAACTGCCCCTCCATCACGCCAAAGTCTACGTCCTGGCAGACCGTTACGGAATCACTCGACTGATGGACGTTTCTTTCCACAAGCTCCACCAGGCCTTAATCAAGCATAAAGAATCTTCAAATGGCGCCAAGGGTATTGTGGCGCTGCTACGATTCTGCTACCTGGAGCTGGTTCCGGAGAAGCTGCAACGGATCGCGGTTCATTACGCTGCCTGCAATGTCGAGAATTTATGGAAGAGTGAAGAGTTCCAGGAGCTACTAGAGAGCTGCTCTACTTCGTCAAAGTGTCTAGTAGGGTCCATGTTACTTCGGTTGGATTGACGCGATTCATGATACTTCCCAGCCACGGTCAGAAAGTTAAGAAGGAATAAAATTCATGCAATTTTGCGGACGTCATCCTCTCGCTTCTGAGGTTTCCAGTTCGTTTCCCACTTCGGAGGCCGATGTGGGAAACCCAAACGCCGTGGCAGGTGTCGCCATTTTTCAAGCAGTCTGCACGTCACATATCAACGCCATCACGTATTTGAGTCTACTGATGTGCGTCTCAAACGAAACATGTCGAAATCCTCCCCAAATGACCAAGAAAACCAAAGATGACGGGAAGACCCTCATCACCTCTCGCGAGTCATATCACGACTTCCACAACGCAGATGGCCCGATGCTTGAACTACTCCATTTGCGCGTCATCTCAAAGACCAACCTCAGAGATGGCCATGCCGGCCTCTGATTATGGATTGCAGACCGGTCGCCACTCATGTCATGAGACTACTGCAAGAGCTCGGTCCGAGCCTGATTCGAGGTTTTAGTCCCTGCCTGCTTGCATGATTGAAACTGATCACATCAACCTTGGACAGATTCGGCAATACCCGATGATGTGCGGTGTAATTACAGCCCGTGTCGATCCACTTTAACTGCTGGGCAAGGATGCAACATTGCGGAGTACAGAGTACTGAAAATGCCTTTCGTCTGCTTGGTCTGCCAAGCTACATTCTGGGTTGACTAGGGCAAATATGCTATAATCTTCACACAGTGTCTGCCCGTACCAGAGGACCTTCAAGATCCTGGATATCACAGGAACATATTGAACCCCCCCCATGTGGGGTGACCGGGAAGAGGTACGACTCCTTCGTACGGCGTAGTCGTCCGGCAGGACATGACCTTCTTGAAAGAGGCATTGCAACATTGAAGGATGGCTGGCGGTGTGATCCTGCGAAGTATCATTCGCTAGGTACGTTACAAAATCCTGCACGAGATGGTGTGTGAACGAGAACGATGGTTCAATTCAAGATTGATATGCAAGAGACTTCGTGTTCTTAATTTGGAATTTTGTGGACTTGGAATCTTACGGTAAAGCAGTCTCATGGTGGCTGCGGCGGCTTCGGCAAGGCCGCCTGCATCGATAGCCCGCCTCGTTCCAGACCCTTCTTTATTAGCATGCTTGCATTCAAGCATCTTTTCTCTTTTTTTGGGGGGGGGGTCACGATGCTCCGTCGCTTAGGGAGCCCCGCGTAATCCCTCTCCGAAGACACCTCACGCCCCCCGAGCATTCCGTTGAGCTAAGCCTTTATTCGAACTTCGCCGAGCAGGGTAATGCCCAACGTGGACGAATGATCTGATTTCGAAAATTAGCATGGCGGGACTTTTGTTGAATATTCAAAGTCATACTCCGTACACCTGCGAGAACTCCGATCCATGCGACTGCATCGCAGCCTGAAGCAAACGCTTCTGATCCCAAAGCACCCCAGAGTCCGAGAGTGAATCAAGTCAAAGGGCATAAGTTCAACTCGGGGAGGTTGCACTCTCTTGCATCATGCTGCTATGTGCGAAACGCATCTTGCAGATGTGGGTTTCACAGGATTATGCAACGCAATGAAGTTCCGCCAGGCTCTTGGGCCGCAAGACACCAAGACTCGTCAGCTGTTGCTGACCGTTCAGGCCTTGTGGTTTACTCGAACAGAGTTGCAGTAGGCATATGGAAAGGCCAGGAGGCAACAAGTCATGGCATCTCAGCCCATTCAGCTGGAAAAGCTTCCGGCTCAACTTGCCATGGCTGGAAAACTCTCCCTTAAAGTGCATCTGGAATTTGTTGTATTGTAACAGTACATGTACACGGTGTATGCATCCTACACTCGGCATCCTCAACGGCAGCCTCTCAGCCCGCGTTACATCTTCCCCGTCAGCCAGTCCCTCTCCTTGTTCTTGGACAGGCCGCCGGTTCCCGTGGTGGGCAAGTTGCGCTTCTTCAGCTCCTCCTCGATCACCTTCCAGCGGCCTAGGGTCACCTCCTTGTCGATGGGCCCGATCTTGCGGCTGTGCACCTTGACATTGGGCAGCTGCTGGACGTCTCCGCGTCGGCTGAGCAGTTGCGCCAGCTTCGGCGGCTTGGGCTGTTTGGAAGCAACGGTGAGGATGTTCTTGACCGTGCGGGCGGCGCCGAGCTTAGCATCGGGGATGAGGTTGCCGGTGAGTTGGTAGAGGCGCTTGCGGAGCTGTTGAAATGTCAGCGAATGATCGCCTTGTAGGGGTGAAAGGAACACATACCGCGAACTTCACCTGGTCATCCACCACGAGATCCTTCCACGAAGAGTCCCAGGCCTTGACCATCTCCTTGGCCTCGTCGAGCGACACGGGCTGCTCATGTGCCTCTACAGCATCTTCCGTTTCCACCGTCAGGCTCTGCGAGACGGACGACGCGTCGCCTTGGAGCGAAGCCGTGCCGTCCTGGACCTGGATCTCGACAGCCAGCGCTCTGTCCAAGTCGTTCCTATCGCCGCCGCGCCACTTCTTGGTCGCCCATTGTTGGAAAGCTCCGGCTTCTTGCAGTGCCAGGACCTCAACAACGGCCCTCCTCAGGTACACCTCCAGGATCGCCTTGTCCTCGACCTTGTTGGGGCTGCCGAAGCTCGAGAACTCGCTCTCCTCGCCCCAGTGACCGGGCTGCTCCCACCAATGCTTAACGGCGCTGATCTCCTCGAGTCCCTCGGCATCCGTCGCCGGCACATAGGTTGGGTCTGCCGACTTCACTTCCTTCTCCGCAGTCGCTTCCGTCCGCTTCGGGGGCAAGGGGAGCCGCGATTCCAGGACGTGCGCAGGGTAGCGCGGCCGGGGCTCGAGCGCCTCCTCGGGCAGGTTTGAAGAATCCTCCGGCTCTGGCCTCTGCGTGTACGGATCCTCGGGGCCGGGGGCCTCGCCCTTCCATAGCTTTCCTCGAATCCATTCTGTGTTCTTGCTGCGTGTCGCGCACGTGGTCGAGACAGCGCGCGAGGCGACGAAAGGTGTTCGTGTAGAGGGGTTCGACGGCGCAATGGCCGATTGAAGGGACTGCAGTCCCCGCACCCGCGGTATTCGAGGCATGGCTGGGCTTGTGTCGTGCGCGATGAGGCTCGTGGAGTTGAAGAGGTACAATCAGAGCATATTCGCGACGGGCAACTTTTTTGGCCCGAAGAGCCACGGGGGCCAACCAGGAGCCACCAGGCGGCCCCACAACTGCCACCACCTCCCAGGCGCAGCAACGCCAGCTGAGTCGCGAGCTTGCGACGCTCTCGGCCCCAGACATCACCCCTCGCATCCGTTTCGAACGCCTCGAGAACCATTGCAATGGCTCGGATACACCTCTTCGTTCTGCTACTGGCAGCTCTCGTAGCGCTTGCATCGGCGTCTTGTAAGGCTGCCTCCCTGTCCTGCTCCTGACCGGATAGCTAACCATGCTTCGTTCCGTGACCAGCTGCGCCAGTCTTTTGCAAATGCACCTGTTTCAAGAACAGCACCATCATCCCCTTGGGACCGGCTGGCCAGAACGGCGGTTCTTCGCCTTCCTTCCTACGGCGATCCCCTTCAAACCTCCACGAGTCAACATCCACCAAAGGCCGCCGGTCGGCCTCAACGTCATGCTCCGAGTGCACGAAAGCCTTCTGCCTCAGTCAGGGCATAGACTTCTGCAAGAATGCCGAGGAAGAAAACGTCGTCACCATGTGCTTCCAGCGTGATAGCAACAAGGACAGGATCATAGTCTGGGGCTTCATTCTCGGGACTGTTGGGCTCCTCGGATGGACCGCTTTCAAGCGCATAGTCGAGTGGCGAGACGGCAGGGCCTTCAGTCGGCAAGATATCAGCTACGTGCCTGTTACCGGTGGCAGGTAGTCACTTGCAACGGCTTATAATCACGACGCAACGAATCTCTTTCATCTCTTCGTACTTGCTTTTGGGGGGGCCTTGAATACGCCCGACGTTGTTACACCACCCCTCGCACCTCCAAGGTGCTTGCGATTTTCCCTCAGCGCTCTCTTTGACTGCAAACTTCCAGCACAAAGCCACAGGAGCATCCTCAGATGGCTTTCCGTCAATCATAAACGCAACAGATCTTGCCTCAGAATCGTCATCAACGGACAACAATCGCCGCTTCCTGAGCGCTTAGTCCTCCTCCAGCATGCTCACTTTGGCGTCCTCGCTGTTGCGCCGGCTGCCGATAATCTGGCGCCGAAGGCGCACAGCCTCGGCCAAATCTTCCAAGACCTCGACGGTGTCCTCCCAGTTGATGCAAGCGTCCGTGATGCTCACACCGCGCTTGAGTCCCGAGGGACCCTCAGCCGGGACTTTTTGGTTGCCCTCGTTGATATTGGACTCGATCATGACGCCAACGATGGCTTTCTCTCCCTCCCTCAGCTGGTCGCCGACGACCTTGGCAACCTTGGGCTGGTTCTTGTGATTCTTTTGAGAGTTTCCTGGCAATCGGTCAGACCTGTTTCACCGCTCAATCGATCACCAATCACCTACCATGAGAGCAATCAACCATGATTGCCGATTTTTGGCCCTTGTCAGCGAGGGTCTTCTTGGCCGCCTGAACATTCTCCTTGTCGAAGTTGGGGCCCTTGGTTCCGCCGCGCAGGATGACGAAGCCGTGCTCGTTGCCCTTGGTGCGGGTGATGGCGGCCAGGCCCTGCTTCGTGACGCCGAGGAAGTGGTGCTTGGACGCCGCGGCGCCAATGGCATCAATGGCGACGCCGAGGTTGCCGTCGGTGCCGTTCTTGAAGCCGACCGGGAAGGACAGGCCGGAAGCCAACTCGCGATGCAGCTGGGACTCGGTGGTTCGGGCGCCAATGGCGCCAACGGAGATGCAGTCGGCGAGGAACTGGGGGGAGATGGTGTCCAGCATCTCGCTGGCAATGGGCATGCCTGCAGATGTGAGGTCGACGAAGAGTTGGCGAGAGACTCTCAGGCCCTTGTTGATCTGGAAGGACGAGTCGATGTCCGGGTCGTTGATGAGACCCTTCCAGCCGACCGTGGTGCGAGGCTTCTCGAGGTAGGCGCGCATCACGATGCACAGGTCGTCAGACAGCTTCTCCGAGAGCTGCTTGAGTCGGCCAGCGTACTCGTGAGCGGCTTCAGGATCGTGGATGGAGCAAGGGCCGACGACGACGAGCAGGCGGTCGCTGCGGCCCATGACAATGTCGGCGGCATCGTTTCGGCCCTTGACGACAGTCTGCACGGCAGACTCGGTCATGGGGATCTCGGACGAGAGCAGGGCCGGCGGGATCAGAGGATCCTGGCCGAGCACTGGGGCAAAAGTCAGTCTAGACGAATACATGGCTACCAGTGTCGGACCATTGCGGGCGAAGCGAGCAATCTAGACGCTAGAAGGCAACATGGAAGCTTCGAAAGGAGAATAAATCCCCAATCAGTTGACAGGCACTGTGCTATCCAGTAGCGTCGCGGATGCTCGCGCTGCTCGACAAGGGCTCTGGCGTAGCCGATTTCGCCGTCGCGAATTCGAGAATGCGCGGGGCCCAAGGGTCCAAGCACCATCCGGTGGTTGAGAACTAACCTCTCGTGTCGTCCGCCGCGAGCGGAAGCAAATCCAGGCCTGGCATGGTGCTGTGGGAGGTCGCTTGCCGAGCTCGTGGCTGGTATAGGACGAGTGAGGGATTGGGATCGAGTCACAAGCCCAACGACGGATACAAGCGTGGGGTAAGCAGGGCAAGATACGAGCCGACTCGGGTCGCGGGGAGGTAGGATAAGGAGCTGGGGAGCAAGAAGGTCACAGTCAAGCTCTCAGGCGTGAGATTTTAAGCGGCAGATGGCCCTTCAATGAGTCAGAAGTATGTAAGATCAGGTCAGTGCTGGCGGGAGGTGTAGCAAAGGCAAAAAAATCAAAGATCGGAGCAGCCTCGGAGCGACCCCACCACGGCGCCCGCTCTCGCCATCCCGCCATCCCACTCCGAGTATGATTCCCTCCACCAAACGGCCGAAGACGTCACTGGCGGGCTGCCAAGTGACAAATGGGTCCTCCTCAATTGGCCTCGACCAGGCGGTGCTCGCGACAGATAGACGGGTGGTGCTCTCGGAGCACAAGGTAGGCGCGTAGACTCGATGAGAAGGTAATCCATACGGAGTGAACCAACCCGCGGCGCGTGCGAAGATTGCCAGTCATGAGGTGGGAGAGCCGATCTCGGCGTTATTCCTTCTGCTGTACATTCGTCGTTGCGCGTTGACCGCCGCGGACCAGCGTCGAGCATCGCCATGGGATTGCCCAGTCGCAGGGGAGCGCCATGCCGAACCGACCTGCAACGTGCTGCCAGCCGCAGAAGTACGAGTACCGTATGGAGCATTTTACGAGAACGTGCATCAGCAAGATGACGCGACGGGGAGGAGTGGGCTCGTCCGCCAAGCGGGCCGACGCGCTCGCATGCAACCCTCGTGGGCCGCAGGACGCTCCAGCTAGACGCATATCCTTGGACAGGCAGGCAACGCTGCAAGGTTCGCTTTGACGGTAAGCTTTAAGACCCGCGCATAACAAAGAGACGGACAACGTAAGTGTAACCTTGACCGCCTCCTCTGTCCGGGAGGGTAAGTTTATTCTGGCGGTTGGAAGCCTCTAGGGTAGCTGGCTACCATACGCGCGAATCATCCATCAATGGATCATCACGGCCACTTTGCAGCCGCATCACCGAGGGCTGTTTTAAGATTTCCAGCCCGTCTGCTCCAAGCTATATATTGAAATCTGGCGCAGCCGCCTCTCGCAAGACGCCGGGCGTGGCGCACCGTGGTCAACGCGATGCCTCGGCCTGTACGGAGTACGTTGAAACACCCGTCTTCCAAACCCCCACCGTTGTGACGGCTGAACACCCGCGGGACAGTTCGTGCGGCAGTCGTGAAACGGTGGGATTAAGGTGATGGCAGGCTAATCAATCCAACCGGGGTCTCGTTCAGTCGTGTCCCGTCATGGGAAACGTCGCGTCGTTGGCATTGACGACGAGCCCGTAGGACGCGGCCCCAGTTTGGGACGCCAGCGAGTGGACAGGACGACAGGGTCCTCGGCAGAGCCGTCTCCCTGCGCATCCACGCCAACCACCCGGACCCGTCCCCAAGCCCTCCGGTCTTCTTGTCCGGAACTCCCGTTCATCGTATAATAGGTTTAAACACCATCCGTCGTATACTCTGATCGTGCCACCTGTGCTTCCGGACCGCCGCCCTCTGCCGCTCCCTTCGCCGTCGTTCTGGTCCAACCCAGTCCGCGGCAGCATCGTCGCTTTCCCACGGCCCGAGCTCCTCCGCCTACGAGTAGCACCATTCCAGACCCTCGCCTTCTGTCAAAGCCCATCCTTCTTCCACCTTTTGGCAACGCGCGCAAACTTCCATCGCTCTGCTTTCTGTGTTTCGGTCGGATTCTCGGCGTCGCATAGCCTGCTTTCCATTGTCCATCCTTCGGCGCCATCGAGACCGGGGTCTGTTCGCCACATCTTTCCTTCCCCTCACGCCGACTGTCCGTACCTGGTCTCGAACCGGGCCTGCACACTCAGCCTCCTCCCTTCCCATCAGCCGCCACCAGAAGCAAACATTGTCCAATCTGCAGCCCCTCTCCAACCATCATCGAACCCTGCATACAGAGCACGAGTGCAAACGACTCCTCGCCGAGCCAGAAGCAAAGAAACCGCCTTCGACCCTGTTGCCTACCCTTTAGCCTATAAGGCGTCGTTCCGCCGCCGCATATCGCCCAGGCTGCGGCAGGCTACCCATCCACTTCCGGGCTTCTCTTATCTCTGCATCTACAACAGACAAACCGAGCGTACTCTTTCGCCTTGCATCTCGTCAGCATGTTTGCTACGCAGCACTACATGGATGCCATGACCGACCCCGGAAGGAAGCGGCTGAGGGATGACGACGAGGCCGGTACCGGCATGGGCTTCGGGGAGCATCGAAACGTAGGCCAACTCGAGATGCCATCTGCTGGCTTTTAGCACTGCTGACAATTTGATTAGAAACGGTTGCAGTCTCTCCCCCTCCGGACGTCGCCCAAAGGTGGCCAGCACTGGCTGTCCTCGCCGGCCGTTACGCCGCTACACTCGAGCACCAACGATTCCAGCCTTCGATCACACTTCTCTCCGTGGTCGTCGTCTCCCGCGGCCAGCTCCCAGCCGCAAGACGCCGAGATGGACATGACTGATGCCGTCACCTCTCCGTCGCCATACCGAGTTGACCAGATCCGAGAGTCGTCCGACCCCCGTGACCGGAACATCGCTACGCGGATGCCCACACCGATCCAACCCAGCTTTGCGGCCCAGGTCAAGGGGCAAAATGCCGAATGGGCTGGTCCGGGGCCGACCGTCACAACTCTGAATGGCATCGTGAACTTGGGCCATCACCAGACCGGGTTCGCCGACAACGAGTGCGTGCCGAGGGCGATGGCCAGCGAGGGCGACTGGCATGCGATGCAAAGCAATCGACGGCTGCCATCACCAATATCAGAAGCTGGGGACTGCTCTCTGCACCCGTCTGCCGATCCGGCAAACATGATGGTTGACGATGAGGCCGCCCCGACGCACGAGTCCCTTCTATGCACGCACCCTTCGCCCACACATGCTATGGATCATCCTAATGCGATGATGGATATTGAGCCGCAGCCGCCAGCTCCTCTATCCGAGTCCGACATCGATCCTGCTTCGCCGTCACCTGGGCGGAAGGGCCATGTCAGGAGCAAACACACAGTGAATTCCTGGACATGGCAGCCTGGCATGAAGAAGAGTTTCAGTATAGGCTACCGGTCAGACTGCGAGAAGTGCAGGCTCAAAGTCCCTGGTCATTTCAACCATATTGTCATCTCATAGGAAGGGAAGACACGGTTAGCAGATCCTCAAGGCGATGCGGAGCTCTAGAGCCGTGCCATGAGGCCGCTGAACTGGCGGGAGAAGGGTCGACATGAAGGGCCTTCTCCTAGTGGCCGGTATATTACTGGCTGTGGCATAAATACACGGACGGCTGTCATCCGCCTACGGACCACCGCTTGAGTTGACGGAACAACCTGCGAGAGTTGGTTCGCACTATCTGAGAAACCGTCAACACATGATGCGGAGACAGCAGTGCGAAATCATTGATTTGGATGGAGCAAGTCGCCATGGGCTACGTCTGGTTCTCAACGCACGAGGGCCGCTGGCCTTTGCTTACCCACGGGAACGAGCCCGTGGGAGACTGTATTGTGACCGCACTCGCTTGTTTTCATTGTTCGAGTATACAGATTTGCATTTCAGGGAAGCGTTTGTCTTCTAAAGGCGTACTTGGTTGGTGCATGGGGAATAGGACGGAGTTATTGCATTCGACGGTTAGGGAAACGGAGATGGGAGACGAGTGATACTCAGCACTAAATGTACAGGCATGCAGCGTCAACTAATAGAAGCTTGCATCAAGTTTTCAATGTCACGTCATGCTGCGCTATGTTGTGGTCTGAGTAGTGAGCATCTCGTATTGATCATACGTCGCCCAGATCATATGAATGCATAGTTGGGATCGATTCCCCTGATGGTACATATAAGCACGACTCCTGACGCCATCTAATGCACAGCCCATCTACACGGGTATGGTATGTGTTTCCTTTCCCTCCTCCCGTGCTTCGCTCGATCACAGGCGGTTTGTACAACTCCATGCTCGGACAGCCACTACCATGGCCACCAGCCCTTCTTCCGCGACGAGGCTTGCCCTGCAGTCCCGGCGTCCAGCCCGAGCTGGTCTAGGCTGCCCCCTCGGCGCTGATTCTCCTTCTCTGTCTCCCAGGCATCCTTTGCCTGCGCCTCGATGGACTGCACCACGCCACGATCGGTAGCAGTGGCGGACGCCACGGACGCCTCTTCGCTGGCCTTTTGCCCGCCAAAGAGCCCTGAGACGAGGCCAAATATTCCCTTGCCCTCTTTCCCGTCTGCGCCCAGGCTGCCTTGCAAGGCAGGCTGTACGCGCTCCTCGAAGTGTGTCCGGTGCTCGGCAGGGGCCAGTAGAGGCGGCAGCTTGACTCCCTTCTCCTCGGCCTCGCGGTTGGCCTCTTCGACAAGGATGATCTGTTCCTCGGTGGCTGTGCCCTTGAGATAGGCTATACGGGCGGCGGAAAGGGCGTCCGCTTCGAGCTGTTTCTGGGCTTCGATCCACTCGGCGCGGCGGGCGCGGTTGTATTGCACCATATCCCACACCGAGTATATGCTGACGACGCCGGCAACAGCTGCATCTGTCTGTCAGTCCCGCCGTCCTCGAATGGCATGCCACGCCCTTGAGCAAGCTTCCACGCTGCTCCCGACAGACAAGTCGCAGGTCGACATACCAGTGAAGATGACGATGCCCCCAACGGTCCACCTGTGCGCCACGTCCAAGAACCTCCTGGACGCATCGACGACTCGGTCGGTCCGGCTGACCTGGGCCTTCTGCGCCGCGATGTGTGCCTGCCGCAGGCGCCTGACCCGCTGCTCGGGCGTCTCGCCAGGAATCCGCGGCGGGGGCTTCGGCGCGGCGGTGCCAGCAGCGCCCGCCTTGGAGGTTGCGTGCGGGATCGTCGAGGTGAAGCGCGTGGCGTCCTTGACGCTTCGGGGGCCCATTCTGGACGCCATGGTTGGGAACGGCGAAAACGACGCGGCCGAGGATGTCTGGAGCAAAAGGAGAATGGATGATGGGCTGATGCGCTTAGCCGTGAGATTTTTTGGGGCCCGGTCGGAAGCTGGACGGGTGGAATTCGCGCGCTATGATTGGGGCGGAGAAAGTCCGGCGCTTGGAGCTACACCGTGAAATGCACCGCAGGCAGCGTCGGCGATGCTTGGTCGCGCTGGGATGAGGGGAGGCCACGGAGGGGAACGGGTGGATGGTTCAGGGAGTATCTACGAGTAGTTGATAACGGGCTGCGGAGATTTGTCCATGCTGAAGTCTACGTCGCAAAGGTGGTCATGCCTCGCTGCCTCATGCAATTGCGCAGGCGGGCTTACTGTCTGCATCTGGAGCTGTCCTCATTGGCAGAGAGTACAGAGCGAGCAGTCGTTTTCGCTGCATTAATCACGCTCGTGTCGCAACGCGTCTCTTTCGATATGAGGACGTCGTGCGAGTCTGGAGGCGTCTCGCGAGATGCTGCCAAAGCTAAACCTCCTCGAGGTGCCAGGTAACAAACAGAAAGCTTCGTTCTGTCAAGGCGTGCAGTACTTCCAAGGTTCACGAATGGGCTCCTTCTCGCAGCCTTCAGCTTCCGGGACGCCTGCATGCAGACCCAGAGGTGTAGCCTCTCACCTCGACAAGTCCGGCGCCCGTTTGAGCCTTCGTAAAACTTTCAGTCACTCGAGGCACTACGATGTTATGTCTTCTTCATGGCGCCGCTCAAGGCGACGCTCACAATGAAAACAAGGTGGTGAAAATCAAAAATTACGCCTCCCATGGCCCCGAAGGACAATGGAGCGAGGGACGACGCCGCGATGTGCAATGCAGGCCTCCCGCACTGAACCCCCCGAATCTTGAGCTGGGGAGTTCGAAACAAGGTAAGTATGAAGAAGAGAAGAAAGAAAACAAGCAAAGCGCGGAGCTGCGAGATGGTTTTATAGCTCTAGCGCGGGGTGGATGCCCCAGGCAGCCAATGGGCCAGGCACCAGTCCAGGCACCAAACGAGCCAGCTGAGGTAAGCGAGAAAAAAGCCGTCCACGTGACGCACACATTAGATTTTTGCTCCACGGCAGGGCACACCCCACCAGGGAGTACGTACCGTCTGTAGGGCACGAAAACCCTTCAATCAATTTGTCGAGCCTCCATCTCCGAACTTCCCACGCCAACCGAACATCGACAACCGGAGCGAGTTTGATCGCAAGCAGACACAATGGTACGGCCACCCGAACGAAATCCAGAGCGCTCATGATAGAGGAGACTCAATGCTAACATTCGTCCTCCCTCCAGGCGATCGCACACAACCAGAAGATTGTCAACAACCGTGAGCACCAGCCTTCACTCGCCGACGAGCGACGCGACGACGAACACAGCGACTGACTCGATTCACAGATTTCCGCAAGGATTGGCAGAGACGGGTTCGCACCCACTTCGACCAGGTATGCGACTTCGACCGGGAGGCAAATGCGTTGCGTTGGAAATTTTGTATTGACGATTTGGAATAGCCCGGAAAGAAGGCTTCCAGACGTACCGCTCGTCAGGCCAAGGCTGCTGCCCTCGCTCCCCGCCCCGTCGACAAGCTGCGCCCTATTGTGCGATGCCCGACCATCAAGTATAACCGCAAGGTCCGCGCTGGCCGTGGTTTCACCCTGGCCGAGCTCAAGGTATGCAACTCCCGAGCGCCATCCAGCGACCAATGCGAACAACGCAAGGCTGGGCGGCGACGAACATCGAGGTTTGGAGTGAAATTCTGACAACTGCGCACAGGAGGCTGGCATTCCCCGCGCTTTCGCCCCTACCATCGGCATCGCCGTCGACCACCGCCGCCAGAACCTGAGCGAGGAGAGCCTGGCCATCAACGTGGCCCGCCTCAAGGCTTTCAAGGAGCGCCTGATCCTGCTGCCCCGCCGATCCAACGCTCCCAAGAAGGGTGACACCAAGACCGACGTCTCCAAGATCGAGAAGGCCACCCTCCTCTCCGCTGCCCTCCCCATCGAGCCTACCGACCTGGCCGTCAAGTACATCAAGAAGAGCGAGATGCCCGAGGCTATCGAGGGTGGTGCTTACAGGAAGCTGCGCGTTGCCCGAAGCAACGCTCGGTACCAGGGTGCCCGCGAGAAGCGCATCCGGGACAAGGCTGAGGCTGAGAGTGCCAAGAAATAAACTGGCGAAAAGGGAATTGGTGTTTGAGGATTTTGCTCTTTGCGTCTCTAAGGGAGTGGCAACGTTGGTTCGAGGCTCTTACGGAGTTCTTGACCGGGTTCAGGAGGAAAGGTACTCTAGGTCCAGGTCAAAGAATTATTGCATGATCACCGGCTCTGCCTTGTATTCAGATGGTCAATCGAAGCATTACGTGAGCGAAAGAATCGTCTATTCTGCAAGTATACCAACTCTTGTGGGTGCTTCAATGCCCAGATTCAGAGTTCAACATCCAGTACCGCAGCAAGTCTGCCGGACGGATATGTTAGCTCACGGCAACGCCTCCCCTTGCTGTTGGGATCGCTCCGCAACGACCAGCTCTGTTCCCTCCTTGACCAGGTCCTGCAGTAGGCTGAGCCTCAGCGGCGGCAGCTCGGTCTCACAATTCCTCAACAGCTCCGTGCAGAGCACGAGAGCATTCTCCCTATCCACCTTGGCCATGCTGGCTTGCTGCTTCGGGTCGACCTGCTGCGGCTCAAGCTGTAGGCCAGCCGCCATGGATGTCACTGGCGCGTCGGCTGTTGCACCCGGAGCCTCTGCGACTTGATTGCTCGTTTCCGATGGGCTCTCCGATGACTTGCGCCCAGTAATCGTCTGCATGAGGGAATCGAGCGCATCGTGAACCGGTAACATGTTACTGATGACTGCGGCACCGTCCCGCGACCGACTCATCAGAGCAAAAACGAACCAAGCCTCAGAGCGCAGCGAGGGCCACTTTTGCTGCATGATAAGGAATGCCAATGACTTGTTGAAGTTGTGCTTCTGGTAAAAGAGTTTCCGTCGCTTCTCATCCTCTGTTTGGCTGGCGTTGGCATGAACGCCGTCCGATGCAGGTGCTGGTTCATTAGGCTGAGAGTCTGACACAAAGTTTGCCTCGATCCAGTCGGGAAGCACGTCCGACAATGCTGTTGAGTGTAGAACGCGGCAGATGGTGGCAATAGAACGAGACGCTTCGAGCCTGGTAGGCTCCGCATCGGATCGGTCAAAAAGCTCGATGATGTTGGTGACGGTGGTGCGTTCATGGTTCGGGCTGGATATGTCTGCGCTCAACGGAGTGCAGACCCGGCGAACATTGGCAGCACAATTGAGAAGAAGTAACCTTGTCAGGGATATGGCGGCGAATTGCACTTGCGGCAAGGTGTCCAGGGAGAGTATCCGGGGCACGCAGGAGGGGCCCAATAGGTCGCCGAGCTGGCTCTTGTTCCCAGCTGGGATCGCGAGGTTCTTGAGGAAAGATAGCGCCGAATGGAGTAGTTGAGAGTCGCTAACGGCTGGGTTGGAAAGAAGCTTTACCAGCTGGACATGAACTGCGTCTCTTTCGACAAGCGCAATGGAAGCTTCATCGCAGCGTGAGAGATTACCCAGGGCAAGACAGGCTGCGGACTGCAAGACGGGGTGTGCGCCCTTGATCCAAGCCAAGAACGTCTGCGGCACGGGTGATGAGAGCGGGTAGCGAGAGGAGAATGTGTCGTTTGCCGACAAGTCTGCGAGAGTCGCAAGGAGGGAGACCCGAAGCTGCTTCAACTGCTTCTCCGTGTCGGGGTCCTCGATCTGTCCGGTTTCAAACCCGACATGGGCACAGTAGAATGCCTCCACAAAGAGGCCTACGTGGTTCTCAGCAATGAGCCGAGACTGAAGGCCCTCGTTTGCAAGATAGGCGACTGCAACGCTGACGAGGGAAGTGAAGTCGTCCAAGTCGTTCTTTGCCTCCGGGGACGTCGCCAGCTTTAGGAGGACACTGGCTGTGAATGGGTCGGCAGCGGCTGCTTCGCCTTCCTGCGAGACTATCAAAGCGAGAATCTTGCAAAAGTATGGAACAAATGCCGAATACTTCGACAGGGATGCCGACGACAGCAGAGTAATCAGTCGACTGCTAAGGCGGGACTGCGATGCCAGGAGCTGAGCGGGTTCTATCAAAGTTAGATGAGGCCGTACGGACCAGACATCGTATTGCTACGGGGAGGGAAAATCTTACCATAGTCCACTAGGATATTATACAAAACTGGAATTGTAAAGGGAATGAGGCTTTCGTCCTGCAGATGGCGAATTACGCTCTGGAGCCGATTGTCCTGGACGACGCGAGCCCGGTTCTCATCCGTGTCGGCGCACGAGTTGCCCACGAGGCGAAGAGAATGCACTTGAAGTCCCTTGCTCAGGCCATCCTCCGCCAAAATGCTCAAGAAGTACTCAAGGATGCCGGATTCTCCGAACGGCACGCGCCATGCGACTGCAGCTGAGTGAGCATAGCTTCAAAACAGAGTCTTGCGAATTCGAGGCGATCGAGGCCACACAGAGATATATCACTACCTCTCCGCAAGCAGAGGTGTGGGTATGGCACTCACCATCGCGGCTCCCGTCTCCCAGCTTTTGCGCTATCAGGTCGATTTCATCTGACCTGGACGACCAAGCATCCTGACAAACTCTCAAGACAGGCAACAGGAGAGCCGTCCTCTGCTCGCGGGCGCCAGCTGGCTCAGATGCCTCATCATACTCGTTCTGGGACTGGCCGCTTCCATGCCGCTGAAGCAAAGCCTCGATGTCTTGAGGAGTCATGGCGCTTCCAGAGCCAGTCGTGCAACAGTCGTCGTGCAGTGGGTTGTCTGTCACGTAGAGCTGGAGCAGCAGCCCCACAGCGAACTTAGGGGCCGCAGCGTTGCGCAGTTGAAGCCTTCAGGCCTTTGGCCGCAACAATCCAAACCAGAAACAAACGGGTCGCTCGCACTGCGAGAACGCTCAACAACCGTATGCTCACTCTTAAGGATTTGAGAGAGACCACGCCCACCAATCAGGCTACAATGCGAACAGCTATCTTTGAGAGGCTAGCCTGCAACTCACCGTGTTGAGCGGTAAATTCTCGGCTAAACTAGTGGACGTCCCCCAGATTCTTCCGACGACGGAAACATTCGCCGCCGGCGCGGGTGGAAAAATCGAGAACGCCGACCCCCATTCTCACGATCCCGCCCAGCGACGAGACCAGGGACGCATCTCCCTTTCGCGGCCGATAAATCGCACATCGAGCCATTCTGTGGCGAGAGGCCCGTTCTTGAGTGACTACCGCCGAGTCTGCTCAATCTTCACAATGGTACAAGCCCTGTTCTGCGCCGGCAGCCCCTGCGGCGAAAGTCGGACCACCCGAGCAGTGTCGGTTCTTCGCGCTGGCTTGATCGACATGCGCCAATCTCCAAACACCCTACTGACTCTCTTGCTTTAGGCGCACCGCTTCGTCATCACCGCCTTCCTGACGGGCTCCCGCATCCTGGGACGCTCTTTCGTGGCCGCCTACAAGCAGGCCCAGGCTGCGTCCAACTACCAGCGCGCCCAGGCCAAGAACGGCGGCGGCGCCTCGGGCCGGGCGTCGCTCTCGTCCGGGATGACACTCGATGAGGCCTGCCGTATCCTGAACGTCAAGCCCCCGGCCGGCGGGCAGGCCAACGTGGAGGAGGTCCTCGAGCGGTACAAGCGCCTCTTCGACGCGAACGAACCCCAAAAGGGCGGCAGCTTCTACCTCCAGAGCAAGATCGTGCGGGCCAAGGAGCGCTTCGAGAGAGAGCTCGGCCCTATAAGAGAAAAGGTGGAACAGGAGGCTGAGGCGAAGGAGGGGTGGAAGCCCAAGGTCTACAAGGACCGGTAGGCACGCCACACGACGCGAGCACCGGGTGACGCTGCCGACCGCGAGCGACACTACACAGCAAGCGATACGATGCGATGCGATGCGATTCGAAGCCATGTTGGTCGCACAGCCAGGCGCGACTTTCTCGGGCATGGTAGGCGAATGGCCAGATCGACGCGCCGGACAACGGGGCCGCTCGGGTAAAAATCACGTCTTGACGGGGACGAGACGTCCCTTTGTATACATGTACATCTTCACTCGACTGCGGCATGGCAAGGCGTTTCATGGGCGGCCATCTAGAGGCATGCAGCCACTATGACATTGGGACTAGAACAAAGAGGAGAGCTTCAATTAGTGTTTATTATACTGTACGATACGAAATGAATCTGCGAGCTGCTGCATTACCTATGTCTGAACTAAACTTTGTGATTCAATGAACCTTGAATTGCATTTTTTTGGAGCATTCAATTCAGAGCGCCACCATATATACCTACATATCCTGGCCATCTTCATGAATCCGAAACCTCATGACATTGGGCACTCTAGTCTCGTAGTGCCAACCCAGCCACCTCCGGCTCTTGAGAGTTGTGACAAAATTACCTCTTTAATTGAAAACAGGAATCAGTCATGAAGTATTTTACAGCCGTAGTTTGGTTTCATTTTTATCGTTATTCGCCTCGGGGTGGTAATAACCAGACGCGGAATATGGGGTACAGGGTAGCTGTTTTGACAAGTCTTGACCCTCGCATGTTGTCAACATGGCGTATCGCTCCACTCAAGCGCATAGTGCTGAGAGCGCAGAACTTAGAAGAGACGAACCTTTACTGCCATCCTAGGACAAGATCCGTCTTCATTTATGCAAGTATACCTAATAATCATAATTTTACAACACGCAGATTGCCTACTCCTTCCTTCGGATAAGCCCCTTCCAGAAGTCGAAGCTGTTCTCGTCGCTCTGCAGGGTCCAGATCTTCCCCGTGCCCCTGCCCTCAGCGTCCGTCTGCTCGACGCGCAGCATGCCCCAGTCTCGAGTGATGCCTATCACGCGGGCCTTGGCGCCGCCCTCATTCTCGAGCGTGACGGACTGCCCCGTGTGCAGCCAGCGACCGTAGTACCGCCTCATCAGGTCGTCTGAGAAGCCCTCACGCAGAAACTGCGCGTACATGGCCTCGAGGCGCGTGAGGATGCGCGCCAGGAGGTCCTCGAGGTGCAGCGGAGGCGCGTCGGCGGGTAGCAGGTCGCTGATAGACGTCGTGGGGCGTGGGTTGACGGCGTTGATGCCAATGCCGAGCACGATCTGGTAGTTGCCGTCGCAGTAGCCGCACTGCGAGAGGATGCCGCCTATTTTGACGTATTCTTTCTTTCCGTTGTCGGCGGGCTTGGTTGGATCGCGGGCATCTTTTGAGAGTCAGCTTACGACGCGATTGACGTTCGCGTGGCATCTTACAGATATCGTTCGGCCACTTCAGTCTCAAAGGCAGCTTTTCATATCCCGCGCCGAGTGACTGAATGGCCTCGACGACGGCAACGGCTGCAATGTACTGTATGAATACGATGGAGCGGGAGACGGCGAGATGCGCCGGGTGGTTGATGATGGTGGAAAACATGAGCGCGCCCGGGGGAGCCACCCAGACGTTGGTTCCGCGACCGCGCCCAGCGACCTGGGTGGATGCCGAGAAGGTGAACCCGGTGGGCAGCTTGGACATGAGCTTGTGATTCCTGGCGCAGGATGATCAGCATGTTTCGCAGAAATCGATGCCTCGAAAGGGCACGGTACCTTTCCAGAAGGGAGTTTGTGCTCGTCACAACGTCGCCGTAGAGAAGTATGCTGCCCCATTCTTCAGCACCCTCTTCCATTGCCTGGAACCGCTTGAGGCTCTTGTAGAAGCGTTCGTGGTTGAAGCGCGGCGTCAATTTGGGGTTCGGCAAGGCCTTTTCGTGGGCAATGATCCGTTTTGTGATGGCGGCGTAGTCGACGATGCCGCCGTTCTTGGCAACATGACCCTCTGTTGAAGGCAGCGAATGCTGCAGCTCCTCGACGCTGAGGTCATCCTCGTCGGTCTGGATATGGAATGTGTCTGCTTCTCCCCTGATAAGCTCTTGGCCGTCCTCCTTGTCGATGACCTCTTCCCAGGCGCAGAGCAGTTCCGAAACCCTGGTGCTATCTACGGCCGAGAGGTGCAGACTGGATAGCGGCGGGATGGTCGTGTCTTCCTGGCTCACTTCCAAGCCCAGCCTGCCCAGGCACGCCGCTAAGAAGCTGACCCGGGAATGATCATCGGCAGTGATCTTGCGAATTAGCTCATCGTAGCCTGGGATGTCTGGCTGCGGGTAGAGGTTGACGGGGGCGAATCTGTATGGAGTCAATGCCTCAAACGCCCGACTAGATACGAGCGAGGAACCTACTCAGGATGAGGACCGGCCAGCATTGCCTTGCCATCTCCGATGTGGCAGAGAACAACTGCGGCCTTGCCGTCTCCCCCGTCCACGTCGAGCTTCTCATCATACGACGCTAGCACCTCAATCTTGCGGCCTGTTGTGCTGGCTGCATCGACAAATACGCCGCCACCGTTGTAGTACGACGTGAAAGTCTGCGGCACACTCTCCTTGAAGGCGCCGGCCGCGACGTTCAAGGTCACGGCCCTGGCGCCCCTCTCGCTCTGGTACTCGAAACCCTTGAACGCGCCGCCCCGGCAGGCACCAGGGAAGAAGGCCAGCTCTCGACTACCGATGACCTCGAGTGGCTTGTTGCCGACCTCGAATTCGCACCTCCCGCTGCCGTAGTAGCCGCCGGCGCACAGTCCGAGGTACGCGCCGCCGCGGCGAACGTATTCGCTGATGCGACGGTTGCCCTCGCCGTTGAGGACCCTGCAGTAGCCCAGATCGGCGCCGCCGGGGATGACGAAGAGTGCGCAGGTCGGCGCCCACGGCTCCTTGAGGATGACGGACTCGGACACAGGGATGACGGCGTAGTTTGGGGTGAGCAGGCGACGGAGCGTGTAGAGGCACTGCCTGACAGACTCGACACTGGTGCCGGTGCCTGTTGGAAAAGTTCGGTCAGATGCGATCGTCAAATGCGCAAAGAGATTGAGACTGCATGCCTGTGTAGACGAGCACGTTGAGCCTTGGGGAAGCCATCCTGTCGGGTGGGAGTCGCATATCGTGTTGAGATGAGTCCGGGTCGGATGACTCTAGCCTCAGTTAATTTTCTTCCTTACACCACAGGCATTGACTGCACCGACACAATGGGATCCCAAAACTCGCGCCCAGAACCAGAGAGCCCGGCGATGTCGCAGGACGAGGGCAAGATTCCACCTCCGACGGACGTGGAGGACGATGATGAACCCGATGAGTGGTGAGTCGCTGTCTTCGGCTGTGGGAGGCAGCCCCGAGACGCTGCCTCCCGACGCTAAGCCGCGGTGTGCCTCGCTGCTAACGCCTCTCGTGCGCAGGGACAAGCGGATATTCAGCACAGGCTGTGCAGGTGAGCGGACACATTCACTACCGGGCGGCAGAGTCGCTGCTGCCAGCAACTGGACTTTTGGATATCCAACGGGGCGGATGATCCAGGCGTGTTGGTTGCCGTTGCTGGAGCACAGAAAGCTGACCGATGATGTCGCGCCGCCACAGACGAAAACGCCAAAATGACGGACTGCTACTATGAGAAGAAGGATTGGCGGGCCTGCGCCGCAGAGGTACGTTTTATTCTTGGTTGACAGTGTCCATGATGCACCTTTATATCAGGGCTTTTGCTGCTGGGAGGCTGCTATTTTGATCTGATGCTGAGCGCGTGACAGATGGAGCAGTTCAAGCAGTGCTGGAAGCAGCACGGCAACGATGAGCGCACGGCGAGCAAGGACGCGTGAACAGGGGTTGGATGACGGTGTACGACTATTGTATTTATATATTTTGGCAGCATGGGTCTCTACTCCGTCTCATCATCAGCACTCTGACGACGCTGTATTCTCTTGTACTTTTAGACTGGTGGGCAGACATCTTTGGCGGTTGCTAGCTAAATGGTGACGTCGCGCCCTTGACCCTGGTCTTTTTCCTTTGACCGTGCTGGAGCTACTGCGGAGCCTCCACTTCCCGCGTCGACAAGCAAGCAAAGCTCGTACCAGGAAAAATACTGAAGCTCCCAACTCCAGCTTCAAGCTCTCAACGCCATAGCCTGCGCACCCCGAAACCTCCCAACCGATCAGCTGGAATTAGAGCGCGCGAGCCATGCTGCTCCACGGACGAGCCGTCGCCGCTGCGGCGCCACGGCACCTTACACGTCGCGCCAGCTCCGTCATGCCACTCGCCCGCCGGTATGCCACGGAGGCAGCCTCCCCCGCGACCTCGAAAGCTGTCGAGGGCGGAGCGCAAGATGCCGCTCCAGCAGCCGCAGCAAAGGCGAAGCTCACGCCTGCAGCCTCCAAATGGGTCAAGGCGAAGAGTGCCAGGCCTGCGCCCACACCCGCCGCGGCAAAGAAGAGCGCCCAGTTGCCCACCGAGGTCCTGTACCAGGCCAGGACGATAGCCCACCAGGCGCAAACGGCGCCCACCTACGATGCGGCCGGGTCGCCCGTAGTCGACTGGGCGAATAGCTTCCACGGCATCTCGGCGCGACCCGTGACCGAGGAGCAGTTCAAGGTGCTCATGCAGCCGGTCAACGAAAAGGACATCGAGGTCAAGCCCGACGGCGTCATATACCTGCCCGAGATCAAGTACAGGAGGAGGCTCAACGAGGTGTTTGGGCCCATGGGATGGGGCATGATCCCCAAGGGTGAGCCCGTCGTGGGCAGCACCATCGTGACGCGGGAATACGCTCTCATTGTGGATGGCCGGTACGTCCCCCCCTTGTGCAAATGCTACGGCGTGAGATGCCCCTTTACTGACCCACCGTTCTAGCTTCGTCTCCCAGGCCCAAGGCGAAAACTCCTTCTTCAACCCCGACCAGCTCCCTTCGGCCGTCGAGGGCTGCAAGTCCAACGCCCTCATGCGCTGCTGCAAGGACTTGGGCATCGGCTCCGAGCTGTGGGACCCGCACTTTGTCCGCTGGTTCAAGAAGAACCATATGGAGGAGGTTTGGGTAGAGCACGTCACGACCAAGAAGAAGCGGACCTTCTGGTACCGCAAGGGCGAGGTGGACGTGACGTATCCGTACAAGCTGACGAAGTGAACACACAAAGAGCAGATAAACCAGTGATCTAACGGCAGCAACTTATTTTTGCTCTCGGGAGGGGATATTATACATACCATAGAGCGCGGGTGCATCGGAGATATTGGTGTCGCTGTACTATATTTGGACTACAATCTCAGCTGCGGGTTCGTGAAAGGCGTTTTGGTACTCACGGGCGGAGCAAGGCCGCATCTCTGTACTCGATACTACCTACCTAGTTGTTTATTATAGGCTCAAACCCTTGGGACACCGGGTTGCATACCAGGGTAATACATATTCTATTACTAGAAATGATACACTTGTATCACTAGAAACGTAATCTTGAATACTTTCCTCCGTGGGGAGGTATCCTGTAATTCCCAGTCGAATGAACCGTTGCAGTCCAGCAGCGAAATCTACGAAAAGCACCCAAACTCCTGTCCGATCCAGCCCATACGGAAATTCCTACTCGTCCTGGGGCGAGCCTGGGCCCGCGTCAGCGCCGCTACCAAACCCCCAGGACATCCACGACTTTCGAGTTCCGCTTCCGGAGACGTTCCGTCGACGCAGGTTGAGGTCTTCCTCTGCTCCGCTGTCGGCCTCGACCTTCTCAAAGTCGGTCTCGCTGCGGCTCTTGCTCAGGCCGCTCCACGCACTCAGCCCGCTGGACGGTCGCTGCGTGGCTTCGCCCTCGTCGTGATCGTCGGCGTCGCCGCGCTGGACCTCCTGCGCCTCGCGGTCGAGGGCGGAGAGGACTATGTTGAGGCGCTCGCGCTGGGCATGGATGTAGTTCATCTTGTCGGCCGAGCTGCGTAAGTTGGGCGGGATAAGCGTCCCGCGGGGGAGGCTTCTGTCCGTCGAGGCTCCAGCACCAGCGGTCGCGCTCGCGCTCGCAACGGCGGACACGGCGCCTGCCACGAAGCTGTAGAATTCGCCTCCAGCATTGCCCGCCCATCTCGTCGTCGGGACGCTAAACCGGGCGAGCAGCGACTGCGTATAGCCCTGGGCGGTGGGTGCCTCGGGGGTTGGCGGCTGTTCGGTGGGAGGCAAGCCGAGGACCTTGGTCTTGAAATACTCGATAGCCTGGCGTACGTACGTCATGCCAGCAGCCTTGAGGCGCTCGTGGGTGCTGGCAATGAAGTTGTCGATATTGGCTTCATTGTCCTCGAGGAACGGGTGGATCTTTTCCTCGTAGATTATCCGCGCGCCCTGCGTCTGAGGCAGAACTAGATAGAGAAGGAAGAAGAGGCGGATGTAGCTGTAGAACGGGATCCTGCGAAGAATGGTAAGCGACAGGCGCAACCCAGAGGCATGAGCAACGTTTGCGACGCACCAGACGAGGATGAAGGAAATCCATGACTCGACGAGGAGGAGGCAGCTGAAGACGACCCAGTACATGAGCCACGGCGTCAACTGCGCCGGGTCCGATGTCTTCAGCGCCTTGTACGAGGCAAAGACGGGGAAGAGAAAGGAGGTGATGGAGCTGTATAGAGCAACGTCAGCACTGGTTTCGCAGCGCATCGCGCGCGGCGGAGACGGCGGGGTGTCACGGCATGGCGGGGCACCTACGATAAGGCCATGGCAAAGATGTCGAACATGGTGGCGAGGAGCAGGCGAGGCCGAGCCTCTCAGTCTGCGGGAAAGCGGTTGATGTGAATACTGGTGAGGATATCGAAGTCCGGACGACGGGCCCGATCAGCGGTGGAGACGTGGAGGCTGCGATGGTGAAATGGAGGAGGACAGGAGATGGAGCGAACGCCGGACCAGCGCGGGAAGGGTCTTAGCCACAGGGATTGTTGCAGCCGGCAGCCGCCGACGTGTACCACCGATGGAAGCGGCCTTCTAGTTAGTGGGTTCAGTCGATGCGTCGACGATGCCTGCGACACCGTCAAATTGCGGGGGGGAGGCGGTGGAAGCTGCAGCGGGGCTGCCGCATGCGGCACCTGATGCGCTAAAAGCGGCCCTTGCGGCGCCAGAGCTCCAAGCGCACGTCAGCCTAGCGGGCCCCGGGACCCGAGCTGCGCGCTGGCAGGCGGAGCTGCGGGGGTCCTCGTGACGGCGGGGATGCGACTTGGGCTCAGCTGCCACAGGCTGCAGCTTTACGAGCACGACATCTGGCACGCGACTCGTCAGCTCCGACGCTGCCGCTGGGTGCCTGGGCGATAAAGGGCGGCGGCGTCGACGACGACGCACCAAGGGACATAAGGCCACATAAATGGCATTCTCATTTCCTCTACTTTTTTTTTTTTTTTTTTTTTTTTTT
>JALHCF010000061.1:0-90356 GCA_024341135.1 Tolypocladium album
AAAAAAAAAAAAAAAAAAAAAAATATTAGAGGCAAAACATTAGAGATATGTTGGCATGAGTACGGCTTGCTGGCGACTTTGCGAAGGTAATATTGGAACCTTGAAGTTAATACGGGATCAGGTTGCTCGGCAGTTGCGGATCCCCCCCAGCGTTGCGGGGCCCCGGCGAACGCCTAGAAATTTAGCTCAGTTGGGCTACCCGCGTCATCGCTCAGCCTCTGCAATAAATCTCATTTTCCGCGCCCGTCAAAACTCTTACCTCAACGCCAGCACCGGCCGCACAGCTTCAGCTGCAACGGCGTCTGGCTTGGAGGGACGGGATCGGCGTACGGAGTACGTTACCTTTACAGTATTGGTCCGTCCTTATTGCCGAATGTAGTCGAGCCGCATCTATCCGTCGACGCCACATCCCGATCGCCTCACCGACAGTTCTTCACGGGCCTCTGAGTGAGCCTCTCGGCCTCTTCCTCCTTGGAGCGTTGCTGGTACTGCATCGGCCGGAAATGGCTACTGCAGACGAAAAGATCGCGTCCGCGTCTGCGTCCGCGGCCCCTCGGAAGACGCCGCTTGCTGCCCCCACGCCCGACAGCAAGCCTGTCCCCAGGCCGGACCTGACGGAGGACCAACAGGCCAAGTACAGCGCACTGCTGGACAAGGCCAAGGCCTTTACCGACATCACCTGCGACAAGGAAAAGGACAAGTCCGGCCCGCTGACGGACCGCGAGCGTGCCTGGCTAACGCGAGAGTGTCTCCTCCGCTACCTTCGCGCCACCAAGTGGTCTGTTGACGAGTCGGCCAAGCGGCTGCTGTCGACGCTCGCGTGGCGGCGTGAGTACGGGCTCGATGAGTTCACGCCTGAGTACATCTCGCCGGAGCAGGAGACCGGCAAACAGATCATCGTGGGCTTCGACCGCCAGGGCCGCCCGTGTCAGTACCTCAACCCCGGGCGGCAAAACACCGACGCCAGCCCGCGTCAGATCCACCACCTGTTCTACATGGTCGAGCGCGTCACGGACATGATGCCACCAGGCGTCGAAATGCTGAGCCTCATGATCAACTTCAAGCCCAGCAAGCACCGCCAGAACACAAGCGTACCCCTGGGGACGGCGCGTGAGGTTCTGCACATCCTGCAGAACCACTACCCGGAGAGGCTAGGCAAGGCGCTCATCATCAACGGTAAGCCTACCTCACGGAGTGCGCGCGCGCATACACATGCACGCACGCACTCACTCGCCCATCCACTAATCCCCACATCCCCTAGCACCCCGATATTCCTTTCCATACTATCGTATTTTTGTTGTCCAAAGACCAGCCAACTGACGAGCGTAGTGCCATGGATCGTGTGGGGCTTCTTCAAGCTCGTCACTCCCTTCATAGACCCCGTCACCCGCGAGAAGCTGAAGTTCAACGAGGACATGAAGCAGTATGTACCACCGGAGCAGCTGTGGAGCGCCGACTGGGGCGGCGACATGGGCTTTGAGTACGACCATGCCGTGTACTGGCCTGCGCTCAACAACATGTGCCGCGACCGACGCGACGAGAAGCTGGCGCGGTGGGCGGCGGCGGGCAAGGAGATTGGTGAATCGGAGGTGTACCTGGCGGGCGGTACCGATGTGAGCGTCACGGGCCACAGGTACGTGGCCAAGGCGGTTGGCGGCGAGGCCGACGCGGCCGTCGGCGAGACCAATGGGAACGGCACGACGAGTGCGGACGTGGACGCCGTGCAGGAGAAGCTGGCTGAGGCGAAGCTGGACAGTGCGGCGGTTGGGGACAAGCATGCGGAGAAGACGGCGGTGGTGGATGCTGCTTGAGAGGTGTGTGCGCGTGTGTTGGTGCTTTGTTGGAGGCCTTGCCTGGGAACCTGGAGCGAGGCACGGTTTAGATGCGGTAGACGTACGAACAAGTGCGCAGTGCCTAGGTATGTACGAGCAATCCAGTGGACCTCGACCACGTCGTCGATGCTCGCATTGGCCCCGGGCCTCAGAGTGTGAAGACAGTCACGGCCTGTGCCTGAGTCGGTCCGTTGCCCTGTACCGACCTTTCTTTCGGTGAGGCATGCTAGCGTTGGCCAACACGGAGATGGTGAGCGGTTGCACGGGCTGATGAGACCGACCCAGCGTCGTGACTCTCTGTTCACGTCACGAAGTCAGGAGAGGCGCGTAAGGTCTGACATGACGAAGAATCATCGAAGCCGTCTAGCGTTGTTGTCACCTTTTATGGGACAGGGTTCTGACGTGTCCGCACTGCCCAAGGTGGCACAGAGCCAGAGGCGGAGGCTCGCATGCAGCCGCTGCAGCCAGGGCAGCATCGCGGTGGAGACGTGGATCGAAGCCGAGTCAGCCCCCAGCCGCATCGCCGACGGGCCAAAGCACTGGACGCAGCAGCATCAACAAAGAGGCCGCATCAGGAGGCCTGCATCGCGATTGCTGCGCCCGGCTACTGAGGCCGAGGCCTGGACGCGCATGGAAACTGCAGCCCGCGCGACGACCACGTGATGCGCACTGGTGGACTCGCCGACGCGCGACACGGCGAGCGTGGTATTTCGACTTCTCACGAATGCCGCTCCACGTCGCACCGCAGCCAGCTCCAGGGTCCGCAGCATGTCTCGCTCTCCGGGCCAGGGTCATCTGAACGGCGGTAGCCAGTCGTCGTTCAGCGTTGGACGCGAGCGCCTTTGCGGCTGCTCGCCGATTTGCCCGTGGGTCGTGTTGGCTCCGGCGACGTGCCTTGGAGGTCGGGTCACGATAGGTGCAGCCGCTCAGGCCCGAGACGGTGATACGGCGTTGCGGCACCATTGGGCGGCCATGTGAAGAGCGGCATCGACAAAAGGTCTCGGCTTCCAGTGAAGACAGTGTGCTCGATCGGGAAGTCCTACGGATACGAGACATCGTGACGGCTCCCTCAGCCCTATGTTCAGGCAACTACCGGCTACGCCCGGCTCCCGGGGCGGCGAGGCATCGAGAACGGTCATCGTCAGCCCGTTAGCGTCCAGCTCTGGAGTCATCTCGGTGGCAGTGACAAGGCGCTAACCCCGAATCTCGCCAGGATGGCACCGTGGCCGAAACAGGGTGTCGAACAGATGCAGCGCACGCGCGTCCGCCCGCAGCACCTTGGATGCCTGCCCAAGCGTCGGCCGCTGGTGGTGGGCGAGCGCGCCCCGTAATTCGTCGCGGCGCCGTCCTGCGCATCTCACAGCGCCGAAGCACCCAATGGTGCGCGTCACCGCCGTCGCCACCATGTACGAGGCGCCGATGCTGGGCCTGTGTATGCAGCAGAAGCTCGGACTTGCACGAATGCGTGCCTAGATTTGGGATGGTGCGCCGTGGACAGGCGTCCGCAGTGATGCGTCGTCCTGATGCGACCACGGAGCCGCACGACTACATAACGAGGCCGCCGCCCCTCCGACGGGCAGATGACAGGGCCGCACGACGAGAGCCTGGCACTGCGACCCGTTGCCGCCAAAGGTTTCTCGTCAAGTGCAGCATGGCGTCGGTCATCGACTCGCTGGCCAAGATGGGCCTACAGCTACCCCCCTTCCTTCAGCAGCACGCCGACAACGCCTCCGCCTTCAACGGATCCGGCCCCACCCCGGGTCCGTCCGGCGCCGCCGCAGGCCCGTTCCCGCCCGGCATGGTGGACAGCTTCCTCGTCACCGCGGGCCACGCCTCGCCGCTCATGCAGCTCGTGCTCTTCGTCTACCGGCAGATCGGCGCACAGCTCGGCCTGGACCCGTCCGTCGTGCTCACGGTGCTCGGCCTGCTGTGGGGCGTGTCCAAGCTCGGCTCGCAGGCATGGTCTCACGTCATGGGCTTCGTCGACAGCCACTTCATGTGCGCCATGTATGTGTCCGAGTACGACCACATCTACTCGCAGCTCTTGAAGTGGCTGTCGCAGCAGCAGAGCATCCGCAGCAGCCGCTACCTGATGGCCCAGACGGTGTGGAAGAGCGCCTGGGAGGAGGAGGAGGAGCTGGAGAATGCTCTGTACTGGACCGACGGCGACGACGGCGAAGGGGAGCCTAAGTACCTCAACTTCTCGAACCAGGCCGCGAGATCGGTGAGTGCTGCTGTCCCTGTCATGCCCTTGAAAGCATGTACGAGGTATTGACGGTGCCGGTTTCAGGGACCGAGATACGTTCCGGCCATGGGCGTCACCAGCTTCTGGCACAACGGCACCTACTTTTGCGTCTACCGCAGAAAGGAGTCACTGATGAGCACGAGCGGTTGGGGAGCAATGAAAGACCTAGAGGAGATCAAAATTTCGTGCTATGGACGCTCGATGGGTAAGCACACGGGGGCCGAGACCTCTTATGAAGCCGTTTCCTGACCTTGTGGTGCAGAGCCCATCAAGAAGCTGCTGGCAGACGCAAAGATAATGTACTACCACGACACCTACCGTAAGACAACCATCTACCGCCCAAAGCCAAAGGAAATGCGCCGGGACAGCAGCATGTGGCAGCAGGTCGCCCGTCGCCCAGTGCGCCCCATGCGCACCGTCGTGCTCGACTCGCAGGAGAAGCACAGTGTGCTCGCCGACGTCAATGAGTACTTGCATCCCTCGACGCCACGGTGGTACGCCTCGCGCGGCATTCCGCTCCGGCGCGGATATTTGTTTCACGGGCCGCCCGGCACGGGCAAGACGAGCTTCTCGTTTGCGCTAGCTGGCGTCTTCGGAATCGACATTTACGTCATCAGCCTGCAGGACGTCAACGTGACGGAAGAGGACCTCGCGGCGCTTTTCACGAGGTTGCCGCGCAGGTGTATCGTTCTCTTGGAGGATATCGACACGGCTGGGCTCAGGCGGGACTCGGATCCCAACGCGGACGCGGATGCAAAGGCAAAAGAGGACAAGAACGCGACCGGAGAAGGTGCCAAGGCCTTGACAAACGGCGTCAGTAAAGAGAAAGCCAGCAAGACGGATAAGAAAGATTCAAAGACAAAGAGCAAGAAGAAAGAGGAAGCCAAGAAAGAAGACACGGAGTCAGACGACGACAGCGACGACAGCTCCAGCTCCTCGGATAGCGAAGCGGAGGCCAAGGCAAAACGAAAGGCCAAGGCCAGACGGGACGCACGCAGCGGGAGCAAGAGTAAAAAGTCAATCGCACTGGAGAGCATTTCGCTGTCGGGCCTGCTCAACGCGATCGATGGCGTGGCCTCTCATGAGGGCCGCGTTCTCATCATGACGACCAACAAGCCCGAGTCGCTTGACGAGGCGCTCATCCGCCCAGGCCGCGTCGACGTTCAAGTGGCTTTTATGAATGCGTCGTCCACGCAAGCCTCGGAGCTGTTTTACCGCATGTACGAAGCTTCGTCTTGGGCGCGGGCGCGGCAACAGAAGGTGATAGAGCCAGAGCTTGCAAACGGGCATGCAAAGGACAGTTGCGTTGGCAGCGGTACTGGCACCGGTACTGGCACCAGCACCGGCACAAGCATCAGCAAGCTGGCAATACCCGGGTCCGAGGAGCTGCTGGACATATCTGAGGCGGAGATGAAGGGCATTGCTGAAGAGTTCGGGCGGCGCATCCCGGGAGGCATATTTTCACCCGCCGAGATCCAGGGGTTCCTGCTGAAGCGGAAGAAGACGCCGCGCAAGGCCCTCGAGGACGTGGCGGCATGGGTCGAGGCGTCTTTGAAGCAGAAGGAGACAAACTCCAAGGTGTTGACGGTGCAGTAGCGGCACTACAAGGGCGAGGTCAGGTAGCCATGGGAAGGACCCCGGTGAATTGAGTTGAGAATGTAACACGGTAAACAGTAAGCGTGAGGTAGAATCGCTTTTTCTTTTGTCCTGTTGTGGTTGGTTTCGAAGGCGGTTGCATGGGTTTGGGACGGGATATAAAGTGCGCCGGCACAGCTCATGAGTAATGAAGTCATACATCTGAGGCTTGCATATGCATGCCGGATCCAGCAGAAGCTCCAGGGGACCCGGCAGTTGTAGCAAAGAGCCGCCCATGGCGTCGTGCATTAGCCATCTTGCACCCGTCGGAGGTGAGATCTGTCTACTCGTAAGCGACGTCACCCCCGGCGCCGGAGGGTTGGTCGGCAGGACCCACCAACCCCACGTCCCGCCAGCAATGCAGGCCTAAATCCGACCTCTACCCATCAATCAAACCCTCAGCCTCGACCTCAGCCTCGACCGCCGAAGCCTCCTCGAGACAGCACGATCGAAACAGGCCCGGCGACGCTGCGGCAGCCGACCACCTAGAGCAGCACCGCGCAGCCACGATCGCCCGCCCGCAGCCATGGCCAACCCCCAGCCGGGCGCGGCCCCCCTCGCCAAAGACGCAGGCCTGCGCGTCCCAAGCAACGGCAAGACCATCTACCATCGGTCTCTGAACCGCACCAAGACGGCCGAGCTGAGCCAGGCGAGCTTCGCCTACCTGTTCGGCGAGATGGTGACGTACGCGCAGCGCCGCGTCAAGGGCATCCAGGAGCTCGAGCAACGGTCAGTCAGCCCCAACGCAAGGCATCGTCGCTGCCTCGCTCCCCCAGCTCGGCGCAAGCAGAAGCTGACGGTTACTCACACCGCACAGGCTCAACCTCCAAGGCCACCCCATCGGCGTCAAGCTGCTCGACCTGCTGCTGTACCGCGAGCCGGCGCGCACGCAGCTGCGGCCCCTGACCATCATCTCGCTGCTGCACCTCATCAAGCAGAACGTCTGGCAGCACCTATTCGGGCGGCAGGCCGACCGGCTCGAGAAGTCCAACAACCCGGACACGCCCGACGAGTACATGATCATCGACAACGAGCCGCTCGTCAACCAGTACGTCAGCGTGCCGCGCGAGATGAGCCAGCTCAACTGCGCCGCCTTCGTCGCGGGCGTCGTCGAGGGCGTCTGCGACGGCGCCGACTTCCCCGCGCGCGTCACGGCGCACACGGTCGGCGAGGGCGACATGTGGCCCGGCAAGACGGTCTTCCTGGTCAAGTTCCGCCCCGAGGTGGTGGAGCGGGAAGGCTTCCTCGGCAAGAGCTGAGGGGCGGTAGGGAAATGGGCATCCGTGGGCGAGGGGGCTTTGGAGTTGAGGCGTTTCTGAGGATGAAATTGAACGGTACATGGCATGTGCATGGGGCAGCAGCCCTCGTCGCTGCGTTCATAAGGCGAGCTTAGATTTTGTCAGTAGCGTAACGCTGCCCGCATCGAGTCGATTGGATTGACAAGGATGACCTTTGTCCCTATCTGTGCAGCCTTGATGCCCATTCTGAGCTGACCGCTAAAATTCGACTGTAATGTTCGTGAAGAAGTCCCAAAACCTGCCATATACACGCCTGAAACGAGCCAAGGGAAGAGAACGCCACGCCTGCAAAGCCCACGACAACCTGCGTCATCCATCCACATACACGCACTCCATACGAGGTGCTGCGCGGCCCTTATCACCGCGGCAGCCCCTTAACTCCTCCGCTGCCGGAAGCAGCCGCCGCCGCAGCCACGGCGCTCGCCCCAGCACCAGCGCCAGGGCCGGGTCCCTTGTTCATCAGGTCCGCAAGGCCGAGGTCTTTCCAAGCGGGCTCGTTGACCTTTTGCGTGGCGCGCTGGATGCCAAACGCGGCGTGCTGGTCAGGCACCACGTCGTCCTCATCCTCGGGGTTGATGGGCTGGTGCTGGGGCGGCACGTAGATGTCATCCTCGGGCAGCTTGTCCTTGCAGAAGTCCTCGAAGAGGTCGGCGTCGCCGGGGCGGTGCATGTGCACGTAGGTGAAGGATGAGTCCTTGTTCTGGGGCGCGTCAGCGTCGTGAGCGCGAAGCTACGATGATGATCGCCGCTGAGGGCTGGGGAAGGGGGTTGGTCATGGGATGAAGTGAAGTCGACGGAAGGGTATGCGATGGTGATTGATGAACAAGGGGGCGTACGTACCATCGCTTCGACGGGGTCTCGTTGTCTGTTACCATGAGCTTTCTGTGTCTTCAATACCGAGCCTCTACTGTCTATAGGCTGGAATTTGCGTTGAGATGAGATATTCTGTTGCGGTGCTTGATGGTGTTGAGGTCAGATTCAAGAAGTGAACTGAAGATCAACGCGTGGTGGGGAGGTGGGGTCGCAACACAGCGCTAGCTGCACCGCTCAGTCCACCTACCAACTGCAACCGAATCTCTCCATCAAAGAGCTGATCCAACTTGTCTCGTGTATTTCCCGGCCAATGCATGAACCATCTCAAATTACTCGAACCATCTCAAATTACTCAGGTGTCTTCGACGCTCCAGCCCTTTTTCGTCGGAAACTGGACGACAGCGACATGAGCCGTGCAACAGCTTCAGGGAAGGCGGGACAGTCCGGAGCAAAGCGATTCCAGGTTCCCAGGGCCTGCCAGCTTTGTAAGGCTTCCCGGACGGGCTGTGCGCAGACCCTGCCAGAGATGCATTCGGGCTGGACCGGGCGAGCAGTGCATCGCATCCTCCGCGCCGGCGATTCGAAGTGTGCGAGCCATCTAGAGGGCTAGTACGCGGCTCAAGACAATAACGAGCTCGAAAAACAAGCGTGCTTACCGCGTAAAGGAAGCGGCTATAGCAAGAACAGTTATTATCACAAGTCGTGCGTGGGCAACGGCCAGTGGTGCTAGGCGGCAATTAACAAGCGGTTTGGACCCTAGATCCGCTGCATTAACGATGACGATTGCAACATAAGTCAGGTTTGCGGCGCTGGTGACAACTACGACGACTCTGGGTGCATCTGCTGACGAGGTTCCATTCGAGTTGAGGGAGATAGGCTCCAGGTCGGAGCTTTGAACCTCCCGCGTACGATAGTCTAGTTTAGGGTCTCCATTCTGGAATTTCCATTTGCCTTTATTTGAGGTATGTGTGCAACGGCGTGACTGACGCATCAGCTTAAGTGTCACTGGCCACAATTGAGCTGTCAGAATCCTATCTTATGTCAAATTGTATCCCGTAAAATTCCGATATCTAAGAAATGCGCTCCTATTTTTCATTTAGAGAAATATTAAGAGAAGGCTATCACAGTTTCGATAGAACCTAGAGATAGTCTAGGGCTGAGCTAGCTAACCAGCAGCCGCTTATCTCGATTATTCCGTTGAGTATAGATAGGTAAGAAAGTTAGAACGCTTAGCATGTCAACAGGTACATAACAATGATACAGGTTAATGATAGAAAGCGATGCCGACTCCACCATATCGGCGTAACGTGCCGCCGCTTTTAGTAGTCTTAACAGTGGGGGGCAGCGGGTGTATCAAGTCCCTTCTTCCTGCAGAACGATAGTGGTGAGGAGGTGCTACGAGATGCGCAACCTCTTTTGCATGGCAACTACTTCGTCGTGGCCGATAGCAACGTCCAGGCATTTAGTCCCCTTGGACCCTATACCGCGGCTGTGCCAGTTAATATCTCGTGAAGGAGAGCGATGAACTCGTATATACCCGATCCATGTCGATACATAGCGGGTCAAGAGCTGGCTCATTCACACACGAAGTACGACAGCGTGATGGACGGTGCGTTGTGTCAAAGGAGCCGAACCACTTAGCTGCCAGCGATATGTGGTATGGGTTTCAAGCAGCTCATATATTCCCTCTTGCATACCATGAGCATTGGCAAAAGAATAATTTTGGTCGCTGGATCGATGCCCAATCGCCCCAGGATGGGTCCATTAATTCAGTTCGAAATCGAATTCTCCTTAAGTCAGATCTACATGAGATGTTCGACGGCTTCATATTTTCCATTAACCCTGACGTAGGTACATTCCCGTCGCTATTCCTCTAGGCCTGTGTTGGGCTAACACGTTTGTCCATAGGATAGTCATAAGATTGTTTTTTTTTTCAGGAGGCACCGCCGACAGCTCGCCGGCACGTTTCTGGACGACGGGTTACTCAACGACACACGATGCCCGCCGCGAGAACTATTTCGATGGCACTTTCGCCAGGCGGTCCTCGCCAATATGAAGGGGGCCGGGGAGCCATGCTTCGAGCATGACTTCCCGCCTGGCTCGGATATGTTAGCGGATATCCGTAATGGTCCTATGGCGGCCGAACGAATGGAATTCGAGCTCTTTGGCCGCCTGGCCCACCATATTGAGAGCCCGAGTGGGGGAAGTAGCGAGGAGGAAGGCGACGGCGACGATGTTACGGGCGAGGGCTAGATGTCCCTGGTCCAGGTACCTCTGTACGAGTACGTACGATAGACGGTGGGTGCCGTGCAAAGTGTGTATTGTCTGTCTAGATCCATGCACGGGAAAGGCATGCGTTTTGCCCACCGATATTACATCTCGCTAGGTTATCGAGAACGAATAAGTTCAAAATCGATGAACCGTTAAATAGACTAGACGAGCCCGTGTGAATTGTTCCACGCGGAAGGACTGGGAAAAGAGTTGTAAGTGGTAGGAAGACCATCCGAAAGATGGGAGTGAATCCCAGAGCCCTCATATTGATTCTCAAGGCTATGAACAGATAAGGGAATATTCACTCGAGGCTCGTATCGCCTCTTAGTTGTTCATACGTTCTTCAGGCTTTAAGGTCTGACGAGTTACATCGTTAAGATCCTAATGAATACCTTGCCATCCACTCAAACTGACCGTGCTGAGGACAAGTCTGATGCTGCCAGGAGCTCGAGAGAATGTTGATTTATATGCAAGTGTCGTTATTGCCCCGGCCATTGTCGCGGCAGCCCTGGCTACAGTATTTCTCCCACCCGATAGCACCATATCTACCGCCCCAACATAAGAAGATACTATTGTATTTATATGGCGAGTTATAGGGCTGGCCCTCAGCCCGAAGTGCCTGATCAAGCTGGGCTTGATAGTCCCCTGGGTTTGTTAGATATCGAATTTTAGAACTCTTCCAGAGGCATAATAGTACCTTTATTCACCAGGCTGCTTCCGCAGTATCGCAACCCCTCGTTGCAGTTCGCCGCGAGAGCGAGAGGAGTAACGGTCAAGACCCCGAGAGATATAAAAGTGGACTTCAACATGGTGGTTGTCGTCGTTCCTTGAAATAGGAAGATATTTGTAGTTGTAAAAAAAGTGAGTGCTGGTTGAGGGGATGACCTGGCCAATTGAGGGGAATGCAAGGGCCTTACATGGTTTCTGCTCTCGGAGTCAGTGACTAATAGAACTACGCAGTTGCCTCCGAGACCCAGAAATTTGATCCTTTCCTGTTGAGCCATGCAGAACACGCGCAAAGTTGCATGAACCTACCATGAGTAGGCGGGACCGACGAACAGAACGTATGATCAAATGCGGGTCACGGCAATTATATTAAAGGGAGAGAAGATATTCTGCATAAGTTGGCCTGAACGGGGCAGGTTGCCGACATCGTCGCTCAAATCGATCAGCACACTTGGCATAATAGTACCAATCTATGCCTGTTTGAAGGTGTTGTCAGAATTTCTACGCAAGAAGAGATCAGAGCACCGAGGCCTTCAGACCGCTTCCTCTGAATGATGTTAGTCAGCGAGACTCATCCCACGGTAACTACACCGGTAGCAACGTGACCGATGGCCAGGCGCCAGACAGCGATCTGGAGGACGAGTTGGGTAGGCCGATCAAGACGCCGGGGGTTTGCCACGGCCAGTCACACTTACTCCACTGAGGCAGATACCCGTAGATTCTGGGACTGTTTATGAGGCGGGTAATTCCGCCGCTGTTGTTCCAGACTTCAGATGCGCTGAAGGGCAAATACTTGTGGTAGCATCGAACGTGGATCATGGCCAGTCTAGAGAAATTCCGAGCACGGAATAATCCGTACGTTCGGAGTACTGTAGACTCATTTCTTCGCCTCCACCGCGGCGCGGTCTTCACTGATAGGCTAATAATTGCCGAGCAGGCCGTTGCCCGCATTGAGAGTTTTTTCGTGCTCATGGTGTGTGCCGGCAACCTTGGTCGCGGACACGACATTGGCATCACCAGCCATAGTTTCTGGTAACCTAGGTGATAAGAGTAGCCAGGTGGATCAACCGAGAGAGACCAGGCGCGGGGAGTTGCAGCTTGAACATGACCAATCTGAGGCGAGATTCTGTCTCTATTTAAGTTTCCCGCTGGCAGCGTTCTCTGGGGTGTGAGGATCAATAGTCCCCCCCCGGTAGTCGGCTCCTACCGACCCAGTAGCCTCAGGTGGGGAATGAGAATGCGCGTGGTGTGGACCGGAGCACGCGGCCCATGGGAAAACCTGGAGAATGCAGGGTATGCGTCGTGGGTGGCACCATTACTCGACTTCCCCAGTCCACGAAGTGGGAAGCAGAATACGGGTAAGTCAAGATCATCCGGTACCGGGCGAATTTAACGTTGATTGGGCCAGTTACAGGAGCTTCCGCTTCCCCGGGCCTGGAAAAGGGAACATGGGCCGGTCAGAGGTCAAGAAAGCGGCTGGAATGGGAGGGGCGTGCGAGTCTAGCGGAGTGTGTTCCTGTTCGCGATGCGGAGTCTCCGCAGCGTCAATGCTGGCGTGGGGATGGCTTCGAACTCGGCTGCGGGGACGCTCCTGTCCCAAAGCTTCCCTAAGCACCCTCACGTGCGCCATTTTCGGCCTGTGAGCGACATCTTTGATGGATATGACGAAACTCTTATCACATAGCGTACGACCAACAGCGACGTAGAACAGTCACAGCTGTCCTGAACCCAAGAATCCTCCGGTCCTCTATCTAAGCGACAGCATCGCTTCTTTTTCGCCTCTACCCAACTGCTTCTTGGTGTGCCATACTTTTCAATGGGGTTCGCTATGATGTGATGCTGAGAACGGCCGTGTTGGCAACACTCAGTGGTGGAAGATGCTACCTTCTACCTTGTCCATCCGGCGAGCTTCAAAGACTCGAACGGCGATGGCTGGGGAGACTTGCCTGGTCTGATATCCAAGATCGACTATCTGCAAGACCTGGGCGTGGATGTTGTCTGGGTATCACCGATATTGAAAGCCCTCAGAAGGACATGGGATATGATGGACTACCAGGCCATGTATGCACCCGACGGCACCGTCGAGGACATAGACACGTTGGTCGGACAATGCCACGCGCGAGGTATGAAGGTCATTCGCGGCCTTGTTGTTAACCACACATCAAGCGAACATGAGTGGTTCAAGGAATCGCGCTCCTCTTGAGACAACCCCAAGAGGGACTGGTGCATCTGAAGACCGGCTCGATACGACGAGGGAATTCGACACCCTAGACGAATTGGAGGGGTTACTTTGCGAGCTCAACCTGGATGTGGGATGAGCACACATAGGAATACTTTCATCTCTACGCTGATCAGCCTGACCTGAACCGGGAAAGCGCCGCCTGTCGAGAAGCTATCTACGAGAACATTATGCGATTTTGGCTAGACCGCGGAGTGGATCGCTTTCGCATCGACACCGTCAAGTACTCCAAGACCGATCCTCAGTCGCCGCATCAGCCAGCGCCCCAAATGTGGTGTAATGGGCCGCAGATTAACGAGTTCATCCATGGAATGAACCGCCAAGTACTTGCTCCGTATAACACTGTGTCGGTCGGCGAGCTGTCCAACACGCCGCATCCCTCGCAGGTCATCCCATGCGTTTCGGCCGCGGCAAAGGAGCTCGACATGGTGTTTGAGCTTTCTGTGATTCACCTTGGTACTGGGAACGGCTTCGGTGCCAAGTATGAATACCAGCCATACTTATTGTCGAAACTCACGGCCTTGACGTTGATATGGCAGAGCTTCATCGAGGGGACAGATGCGTGGACGACCGTTTTCTGCGAGAACCATGACAATGATAGGGCAATTAGCAGGTTTGGTGACGACTCTATACCAGAGGCGTGGCTGCAGTCGGGCAAGGCCATTGCTCCGTGGCAAGCGACAATGACCGGCACGCTCTTCCTGTACCAAGGCCAAGAGATTGGCATGGTCAACATGCCGAAGACTTGGGGCATCGAGGAGTATCGGAACATCGAGAGTGGGAATTTTTACGCAGAGGCAGTGGAGTCTGGAAATCGGGAGCGCTTGGAAGCAACGAGCAAGGGCCTGCAGATATTGGCTCGGGATCATTCCCGCTTACCGTTCCAATGGGACGAGTCTCCCAACGCCGGCTTCACCACGGCGGATGCGAAGCCTTGGATGCGCGTCCATGACGATTTCCGCGTCATCAATGCCTCTCAGCAGGAGCAAGACCCAAATTCTATCCTCAGCTTCTACAAGAGCGTTCTTCAGCTGCGCAAAACTCACTGAGACGTTTTTATCCACGGAAGCTTCAAGCTTGTCGATCCCGACGACGAGCATATCATTGCGTATTTCAAAGAGGCGGCGGGCCAGCAACAGAAGCCGCGGCAGCCGCGTCGAAAGGCCCTCGTGGTGCTGAATATGTCTCGACAGAAGAGGGCGTGTCCGGGTCCTGCCATGGCAATGAAATGTGAAGCAAAGGATGTGCGTCTCTTGGTGAGCACCACCGGAGATGGCGGCGAGGGATTGAAGGACGGAAAGTCATCCCTGTCTGCTTGAGAGGGACGGGTATATGTAAATGCTTGTCTGTAGCGTCAGATCGGGAATTCGAGGAGGAAATGGTGCGTCATGTGAAGCTCGTCGAGCGGGCTGTCGATGACCAAAACACACAGTCTGACTGGTGCAGCCGAGGACGAATCGGCATTGACGAATAGCATGTCAGACGCAATTTTCTTCCGGATCCCATGGCATTTTTGTCCCTTCAGCTGCGTTGCGCAGAACCCTGCCAAGCGGGATCGTCGGGGGTCCCCGGACTCGAGGCCGAGCAGCAACCCCGTCACGGCCCCACATATCATACGACCCATGATGGCACGATCTGCTGTTGGCGGGCGCAGCTTCATTTGCCTGACGCGCGAGAATGGCCGAAGCCGTTCGATTCCGGCGATGACGACGATGGCGGGAGGCGGAATAAATAGCAGCAGTGAGGGGTCGCTCAGTTGCAGGCTCTCTCGCGGTCCTGTGCTTTGCTCTTCGTATTATTGCGCAATCATATAGCCAGCCGTATTGCTTTGGAAACATCAACGTTCGTGGGGCTTTCACTCATAGCTCTCGACCGACCAGCGCTGTTCCACGTCCCGCGATTCGACTCCCAGCAAAACCACTCATCAATACGGGCGCAAAGCAGCAGGCTGTCCAGACACCATGGCATCGTCACTACCAATGAAGAAGATCAAGCGCGAGGACCTGTACACAAACCTTGAGACTCGGATATTGTACCTGCACTCATTCCTCGACTTCTCCAGCCGTACGTTTGCGCCGGTGGAAATCCCTCGGGCCCACGACAAACAGTCAATCAGGTCTTTGCTAATACCTTGACGTCTAGGCGATATCGAAGCTCTTATCTCCGGCGCCAAATACGTCAAGGCCCTCATCCCCGCCATCGTCAATATTGTCTACAAGAAGCTGCTGCAATACGACATCACGGCCCGCGCGTTTACGACCCGGAGCACGTCGTTCGAGGGCCCTGTCGACGAAATACCCGACGAGAACAGCCCGCAGATCTTGCATCGGAAAGCGTTCCTGCGAGCGTACCTAAACAAGCTGTGCTCTGACCCGAGCAGGATGGACTTTTGGGAATACCTGGACAAAGTTGGGTGAGTAACTCCAGCGCCCCTGGGGTCGAATGAACCCACGATGAGGCACGAGTATATTGTCCTCATGCTGATTTTGGGCAGAATGATGCACGTTGGCCTGGGACGCAAACACCCGCTGCACGTCGAGTACATCCACCTGGGCGCCTGCCTGGGCTTCATCCAGGACATCATGACCGAGGCCATCCTGTCGCACCCGCGGCTGCATATCCAGCGCAAGACGGCGCTCGTCAAGGCGCTCAACAAGGTCATCTGGATTCAAAATGACCTCATGGCCAAATGGCACGTCAGGGACGGCGCTGAGTTCGAGACGGGCGACTCGGACATCGAGGTCGAGCGCGAGGGCTACCTGCACGGCAAGAGGATCCTGGACGAGGAGGCGGAGATGGATGGCGCGGCGGACGGCCAGGGTGCGGCGGCGGCGGCGGCTCCGGCTGGTGTCTGTCCGTTCTCGGGAGTTAGTGCGGAGACGATCGCCGCATCCAAGGATGCGGATGGTGTTGCGAAGCCAGAGGGAGATGCTACCATGACAGCGACGATATAGAGCCGCTTGCTATTTCAGCAACAACCTCTCTTCTGACGTCCAAATATTCTCACGCGTATTTTTGCAACTGGGCAATTTATGAAGATGTGGCAACTGACGCCGGAGGTATCGCGCGATCAGGGCCGACGATGAATCACAGTCAATGCAATTCGTGTGTCTGGGGAGACATGTCTTGAAACAAGTCGACTGTCAAACTTCACGCGGTTCGTCGTTTCTTTCCGGCGTCATTGTGCATACACATCATTGCAAGGTTTCACTGAAGCGACACACAGTAGGGAGTATGTTCAAGAAAACTCATTCACAACGTCTATGGTTCTCTAGTGGTTACATGTATGTACAAGACCGTAAACATAAATATCTATGATGAAATGAAAAATTGACAATTCTTCTACAAGATTGTCACTCCGGTTGACTCTTCGCTTAGCAGGAGGAGCCGGTCTTCAAGATGCTCTTAGCGGCCTGAGCATAGGTGCAGCCATTGTTGACGTTGGCATCAGAGAAGCCAGCAGCCCACATCATGATGCCGCCAAAGGCAGAATCGCTGCTGTGCTGGCCCGCGAGCGTCGCCAGTGCGCTGGGCTCGAGGTAGTACTTGGAGCCGCTCTCGGTGCCGGTGGCGCCCATGGGAGAGGCGGGAACGCCGATGAAGATCTTGGCGTCGGAAGAGGGCGTGTTGGCAATGTTCTTCTTCCAGTCGTCGAAGTTGATGGTACCGTCGAGGGAGCAGCCGGGGTTGTTGTAGAACTGAACAAAGAGGTAGTCGAACTGCGCAGCAGTGATGATCTGGTTCATGTTGGGCTCCGGGATGGGGCACTGAGGAGCACCGGTGATGTAGTAGGTGTTGGAAGAGTCCGAGGCGAAGTTGGATCGGAGCTTGGAGATCAGGTACTGGTAGTTCTGGTTGCCGCTGTTGGACTCGATGTCAAAGTCCCAGCCGTTGACAAAGGTCTTGCCGAAGGGGCGCGGCACGCTGCCGCCGTTGCTGTTGCCGTAGGCGTCCCACAGGTTCTGGCCGATGGTCTCGGCCTCGGACTGCGAGGTCAGGGCGTAGGAGCCGGAGGCGCCGCCGAGCGACAGGAGGACCTTGACGCCGTTGGACTTGCAGGTGTCAATGGCCTTGGCGAGATCGTCGCAGCCCTGGCCCTCGCCGGTGGAGGAGATGGTGCACGACTGGCCGATGGAGCCCGACGGAACGGTGGCGCCGTTACCGTACTGGTAGAGGAAGGACAGCACAATGACGTCGATGCCCGAGTTGGACGAGCAGTAGGTCGACAGGTCGTTGTTCTCGGAGACGCTGCCACCGTTCTGGCCCCAGTAGACGACGTTCTGGCCACTGGAAGATCCGCGAGGCACAGCCTGGGAGGGAGCAGCCAGAGCAGTCGTGGCCATGAGGCCGAGGCTGGCGAGAGAAGCGAGAGCGGTATACATATTGTTGGTGTTGGTAAAAGGTTGTTCAAGAAGGTATATAGACAATGAATAGAGAAGGGTGAAGTCGAAGTGTTTCCAGGGAATGGACAGATCCACCGGGGACCTTGGGTATAGGTTCGAATGAAAGATTGGCGAGATCGCTGAAGAGTCGAGAAGGACGAGGGGAGAGGGCAGCCGGGGCACTCCCATTACTTATAGCCCAGGCACCTTTGTCGACTCCAGGTTTGCAGCAGTACATCTTCGCAAGTCCTCGGGCGTGCTGACTCGAAAGGGGTGTGGGTTTGCCGTGAAGGTGTGTCTGCTCGCTCAAAGGGCGTCTCCTTTGCGGCGTCCCTTTGCCATGAATCGTCGTGGGGCCGCGAGGGGGAGCGCAGGACCTGCATGTGATGGCTTCAGTGGGCAAGCAAAAAGCTGTATGGGGGGTGTGGATGTGCCAACGGGCATTCCGTCCCAATGCTTGAACATCACAGTTTTTCGCACAAAGAGGGACAAGGACGGATAGACAGCACGCTGCATACAGCCCCCTGAAGGCAAGCAAGCCAACCGCAAGCCAACCGCAAGACAACGGCACGTTTCGAACCCCTGGCATCCCCCGCATCTCGCGAGCCGCATTCTGCGAGATATGGCGATTCCGAGCTGCCACTGGTCGTCGCCGTGCCCCTGGACCGAAGAGCTGGGCCGCGGCATCGCGAGGGGTCGACGAACCGGCGCCCTCAGGGCGCGCAGACGATCCTGGCCACTTACAAGCCGCGGGGCGCTTTCAGCAGGTACGCCTCACGGCAAAGAAAATTCGCCCTGTGGCGGCTCATTGGCCGGGCGGGCAGGTCGCCGGCTGTCAGCGCGTGGGCATCCCCCGCGGTGGGTGTGTGCGGCAAACGGGCCTCATTGGCGGGCTTGTCATCGGTAGCGCGAGCCGGTTCCCGCCGCCCGAGTTGCCCATTTGGGCCGGCCGGCCACTCAGCGGCGAGGACGCGGCAGCCGGCGAGCCGCCACGCGCACGGCACGCGGACGACGGCGGCCAGTGGCAGAGCCACTGACGCCGATGGGTCCCCGGTGGATCAGGGCAAGGCTCTTCGGCCTCTGAGACGGGGAGACGCGCGCAGCCTTGTGCAGGAACGCGGCATTGATGACTCGGTCACGTCGCCTCTTGACAATGCCTTTGTTGAAGCCTCGGAACGGTTGCCCGAAAGGCTGACGCCTTCAACCCCTCTACACGCATACGAGTACTCGGTCTGCTTAATCGCGCATCGTCGGCAGCCTCGCGCCCTCAATCGTTGCAACGGGAAACTCGGAGTCTTCACTTGTAGATTCACAAGTTGAGTTTAAGGGCCGGGTGCTGACCTGGCCGGAAGCCGTCTGCCATGCGGGTGACTCTTGCAACTCCTGCAGCGTTGCTGGTGTCGAAAAGATCAACGGTGGCGAAGAGACATCCAATGAAAATAATTCCATAGCAAGGAACTCGCTGGTCAAAGGATACTCAAAGACGCTCGAAGACACTTGCCAGTCCCCAAACGGGTGCCGTACCTGAATCGTACGCGCCGGCAACGGCGAATTTGGCTGCAGTTGCCAGGTGCTAGTCAGGCACTCCCATCCCCCAAGGCTTAGCGCTGTCAAACTAAGGTAGTTCGAGTGCGGGGAAGTAAAGGGACCAACCATCTGCCACAGTAGGGACCTGAAAATGTCACCGGCAATTCCGGCCGCTTCACCTCGTCATCATCGCTACCGCCTGGTGTCTCCACCCATGCAACCTCCATCGCAGAGAGTCCACCGTCCCTGTTAACTTGGTGTGCTGTACATTGGTGTTGTACCACCCTAGAGAATGAGGGCAGGTTCGATTCCCCCCTCTGGTTTGTCACGTAAGAGGACAGACTGTGGTCTCACAAGGCATGTATTTCAGTTTATGCTTATCAGGCCTGGAAGCCATTCCCTTGGACTTCCTCCTTGCTTGCCGCCTTGGATGGCTATATTACAAACTTGATGGCATTATAGCATTAATTTGTGAAATAGCCCTGTGGTAATATGTACCCATTCAGAATGCTGTATACACCAACCCAAAGCAAGAAACCTGTTTTTGGCCGCATGATGGAACGTGTTGTCCACAATTCAACTCAACAATTCTCTTACGATGAAGAAAAAAAATACATCAGCACCACCATTTCCGACAAGATCTGTTTGCTACGGTCTCATTTGTCAGTTGTACGTTGCCTCCACTGACCCCAAGGCCTTTCCGTCCATCTCGAGAGAGAATTTCATAAGCGCAGAGTCCAGTGTAATGACCAGGTCGTAATACACCTTAAGGCTAGTTTGATGCGTGGTTAGCACCTCCACTTCTGCTCTGCTAGGCCATAAGGATATACGTACTATGGTTTGCCCTCAGAGTCTACTCAGCTACATTTTAGTGATAGCTTTCATATTTTGGTTCAGACGCCAAACTTACCTGTCTTCTTAATGAAGTTGGACTTTGGAATTTCAGAAATATCAGTAGTCAAGACACAGTTGACACTTAATTTCTCGGCTTTCGAGCGGTGAATTGGCGACTCTCTCAAGTCGAAAAGATCACCAGGCCTGTCTTCGCATTCGAATAGGGTTTCTTGAAAGACAAGATCCCAGGGCTGATAGTCCTCGTCAATGGATCTGCTGAATGGAAATCTGATCGTCTGGTCCCTGAGAAGGTCATCCCCAATGCGAATATACCAGGTCATCTAGCCACCGGTGGGTCAGATTCTATTCCACCCAGATCATAGGCCTGCTTACCCGCCTGACTCTCAAGATACCGTCTCGTCCGCTATAGGTGCGCTCCCCATGGTCTCTCGACTCTTCATAAGGAGACCCGGCTTCAACTCCATAGTGTCGAGTCGACGAAGTGCTTGTAACAATTGCCTCACGCGGCATTCTCGAAAGCGTTGCCCCCCTGCGTGTACAGGTTGGTCAGGCATCCACCTCTCTGAGACAACGGATATTGGCTTACTTGACTATGGCGGCCCAAGCGTCACTTGGCTGGAGGACTTGAATATCCGGGAAATGCTTTTGGATTCGGTCCTTCAAATATTGACTGCTTCCAAAGCCTCCGACGAGAAAAATGCCCTGGGACCTATTAGAATGAGGCCATCCATAATTGGGGGCTCGGCTTACTGTTATTCCTTTCTCCCGTTTTTTGAGCCGGACAGCCTGGACCTGTTGCTCAATGAGTCTTATGATGTCGTTGATGAGGGGGGCGAAAATGGCTTTCAGGTCCTTCCTGAGAAACTATTAGTAAAATGGCGGTCTGTGGCACCGAAAAGCATTCACATACTCTGTCATTCTCCACGCGTTTGATTCCAATCCATTCTCAGGGTCATCTTCCAAACTGGCCGTGGGGAAGTTGACAAAGTATTCCTCATCTGACTCCCCTCTGAAGCTAGTCTTTATTCGCTGGTCAAAGTCCCTCTCGGCGAGGCAGAAAGCCTTACTCTTTCTCAAGGTGAGCCATTGCTCCTCTCCAACAAGTTGGCTGACTTCGTTCTCAAAGCGTTTGTTCAATCCCAAGGATCCAGCCATTCCGCCTTTGCTGAATTTTAGCAGTGGACCCGTATTTAAGAATTATGCGAATCTTACCTGTCCCGGGAACAAGTTCCTTCACCTTCAACCTAGGAAGAACAGACTCAACCTCATACGAGACCAAGTCCACTGTGCCACCACCAGCATCACAGATTACGAACGAGTGATCTTGTTTCATGCAAAAAGCAAGAGATTTCGCAGTGTAGAGTGCAGCAGCTTCCGGTTCTTTTATCAGTGTAACAGGGGAGATTCCAGCAGTCTCAGCAGCCTTTGTTGAGATGAGTGTCAGTTGATTCTGCAGCAGCTACGGGCTATGTGACCAGCAACCTACTTGTAGGGTTGCACTTTTAGCAGCGTCGGACCAAACTGCCGGGACTAGTTCTGTTGATTAGTCAAAGTTGAGAGCTCTTGATTATGCACAGCCTCACCGGACAGAACGAATTCCTTGCGGCATAGTGCCAAGTATGCTTTCGGAACCGTTTGCGATATTTCAGTCAGGGCGTGTTGGTAAAGGGCGCCGATGAAGTCTGCAGCAATTTCTACTGGTGGCTTTGGCAATGACTTCAGGTCCCTCTTGATATTGGTAGACGGGAGGTACAGAGGCCTTTCTTGTGTCGGATCTAAAAGTAGCTTAATGCCGGCAATCGCGTCGCTGTCTTGTGTCACGGATGCGCCCCATTCGAATTTCGTGGGGTCTTCCTTGTCATAGCGAATCACTGTGGGAATCTTTGGCGCGGTTCGGCCTCCTGCGCGTGTGCCAGTCAGCATTTCATGACTCGGGTGGGAATAGATTCGTGTTCACTAACCCGGCCAATTTAACACAACATTAATCTTGGGGTCCCGCTGACTTGCAAAGCAGTATGAAACACCTGAATATGTCGTCCCGAAGTCCAAGGCTATGATCAATCTCTCGTCCGACACATCGCTGCTTTTCAGTTCGCTAAAAGTCTTAGAGAGGTCATTCATTTCGTCAAATGAGTTTTGAGATAGGAATGAAGTTGTCGGGGCAAGAAAAGCGCGGGCAGATCAGAAAACCTGGTAGATGGCTAGACATGGGAGGAAAGCTGTGGGCGCTTTGTAGAGCTGGACTTCCCCTTTTATCAAATCCTCGCAGAGCAGACAGCCGGCCAGTTTGCCCAACGCAAGGGTAGCGGGGATGCGGGACCAAACGGAATGTGCGAGCTCTAAATGTGTTGGTTGTGCGAAATATCGAAACCTCGCCCGTGTCAGACCTGCAGCTCCAAAAAAGATGAAGCTATCTTATTGGACCTACCTCTCAAACGAGGTCGCATTGTCTGCAAACTCCGCCACAGCAGGAGCGGCTCATATCATGTCACCAACCTTCTCCACATTCGCAAGCCATGTGCAGTTCAAGTAGCAATTCACAACACGCATATAACCGCCGTGAGGTCCTCAGCTCGTTTCATCTTACGGTCATCAGTCAGGGCGCTTACTTACTCCAAAACTTAGCATATACAGCGTGCTTCCCAGGCAGACATTTACACGTTTCCTTTACTTCTACCAAACACGGAATCGTCCCGCATTGGATTCAACGCACCGTTGCCAATGAACACCCTCTCAAGATTATTTTCGACCGGCGGTGCAACAGTCTCTAACATAGCCCGAGACGACGGAATTGACCGCGGTATGCCAATTGTTCATGAAGAAATGGCTGCCGACAGCTCCACCGAGGTCCAGCATGTGCAAGCCTTGTATGAAGACGAGTGGCGCAAAGTGGCCGAGTTAGCCGCAAATATACCCGACAAAGTGAAGCAACAACTCGGCATCCGGTCCTCCACCAAGGTCGGTAATCTTGCCGCATCGTACCAATGCAAAGCATCTGATTTTCCACAGCATCCGCATTGCGATGTCAAAGAGTCGTCTTGCAGCCATCTCGAGGTCGAAATTCGCGCGTTGCAATCTCAGCTCCAGGCAGCTGAGGAGAAGGTCCGTAACAGGGACTTCAACATTCAAGAACTTCAGCGCCGGCTGCAGTTTGCCCAATCTGAGATCCAGCGATCTCAGGAAAATGCACAAAAACTCCGGGATGCTGTCCTCGAAGACGTCGGGACACCTCGCATCAGCGACCAAGAGATTCGCAATGATTTTGCCACTCTTCGAGAACACATTCAGGCTCTTGTTCAAAGCAAATTATTTACATTTGAGCAACTAAACCGCACGTTAGCATCGGAACTATCTCCACATTGGGAAGCATTCTACAGAGATCTTAGTGCCTCTTCTCAAAAAGATCGCCTTCTTGTTACCAAAGCCAAGATATTTGAATTGCTGAATACCAGCGTTCTCGACAATCATTATTTTGGTTCCGAGGGGTTATCTTCCTCCTCTAGCGCCGCTGCACAAGAAATTTATGAAATCGACTTGGGTCTTCACCTCTTTGAAGACTTGCTAGTTCGTCAGAAAGGTATGTCATCAGGGCTCTTCCATTAGCTGATTCATTCCATATGTCTAACGCGAAGCAGTTCCCATCAACGCAATGGCGGATTGGAGAATAACAACACTAAAGTGTATCGAGGCCGCGCGACTGCATGATGGATACGGCATCCAGCTATCGAAGGAACTGTATCACTACCTTCGGCCTTTGATGGCCGTAGCGGCACAGCGTGAGGAAAAAGACAAGCTGAAAGATGGGTTAAACAGAATTTGCCAGGAAGCATGCAAGTTACGATTGCTTATGCGTAGATCACGGGAGGGCTATCGTTGCCATGCTGTGCCAGCAGGAGCGCAACTGAAAGACAATGAATCTATCGCCGAGGTCATGGTGGTGGAGAATGGAAAGAGAGAATCGGATGGCCTGGTTGCGTACACCCTCTTTGGCGCATTATCAAAGCACCCCGAGTATCGCGGAGAGGAGCAAGTGATCCTGGAAAAGGCTCACGTCGTTATGCGTGCAAGATAAGGCACTCTTTGTCTCTGAACTTTGGTAGCGGTATTTCTGATAGTCTGGCGAACATTCTTCTTGCTAAGCAAAGTCTCGTAAAAAGCTCGAGGGTTAAATGTCCACTAGCACCTCCGAGACGAAGTGGCCCCAAGATTATAAGCAGTGTATTAGCTACTGAGCCCTGTGTTGGCACCGCAAGGTGAGTCTCTAATGATACATGTAATCTGCCCAAGTCGCCCAAAACCATTAATGACTTGCTCATCGTGTCCTCCACTATTCCCAAGCCGATGAAGAATGAAAAGAGGAATCCAGCCCAATATATATATTTTGTAGAAGGTGTCCCACTCTTGCTGGACGCCTCCAGCTACCGGCTCTCGACGCGCCAAAACTTCCAGCCCTCCCGCTCGCCTCCGTCGCCGTGGACGCCGACCAAGCGCTCGACACCCTTGGTGCCCTCGGCGTTGAGGAACTTTTCCAGGTCTATCTCCATGCCGCCCTCCTCGTCCTCCTCCGTGCCATTCTTGAGGACGGCGGGCCAGAGGACGCCGACGCCGTCGCCGCCGAGGGTGGTCTCGAATGTTTGGTAATTTTCGTCTTCGAGTTGCTGGTCGAGCTTTTGCAGCTTCTCCTTGGACACGTTGGGTCGCATAAGAGTGATGGAGCAGCCACCACCGCCAGCGCCGGTGAGCTTTGTCCATCCGATGCCCTCGTGGTCCACCAGCTCACGTATTCTCTCCAGCCGGGGATGAGATACGCCAAGGGACACCAGTAAGCCATGGTTGATGGTCATGAGCTCGCCGACTTTCCTCAAACTCTCCTCGTCCTCTTCATCAAAGTCATCGGGGGCAAGCACCTCGTTAGCAGCCGCGGTAACCTTGTCCATCGCGTCCAGAATGGACCCCACGAGCTTTGGGTGAGTCTCCTTGAGCTTGGCTACCTTTTGAACCTCGTGTAGTGTGGACTTGGCTTGCTTCGTATCCACCAACAGGAGTGGCAGTTCGGGAAAATCCCACAGGGGGCGAACTGATGGTGGCTTCGCGTAGACTGCTTCTGACCTCTGAAAGACGACAGCCTTGCCCTGGGTCGCAACCGTATTGTCCACGCCAGAGGGGTTCCCGTGAATGCACATCTCCGACACAAACGCCCATCGATTTATGCGCTCGAGCTGGATGCGTGCCTCCTCTGGGGGCTGGTCGGGGTGCGGCCCGGAGAGCGTCCGCAGCTGGATCAGCAGGGCCGCCGACAGGCAAACCGATATGCTCGCACTGCTCCCCAGACCTGCGCTAATTGGTATGGTGGATCGAAGGGTGTACAGGCACGCTGGGAAGGAAGGCGACCCGAGGGAGAGGAAGAGGTAGAGAAAGGCCGAGGCCGAGTTGCGGTGCACTTTGCGGATCTCCTCGGGCCGTTCAGGGGATACGGCTGCTATGTGCGGCTGGAGTGCCTTGACGAGCTCCGGGTCGAGCTCGGTGACGAGGGAGTAGTATGATTTCTTCTTTTCAGGCTGCTGGAAGACGTCCCAAGGCAAGTCATCGATATTCCAGGTGTGTACAAGGTCGATGTCGGGGAAGCGGAGCGCAACTGTCCGCTTCGACTTGGAGAGCGTGGTTACGTGGAGGTAGGAGCGCAGCGAAATCGCAGCGGCAATGGCAGCCTATGGCTCGTCACAATCCAACAGTCAGCGGGCCATCTGCGGCGGGATCCAGGCTTGTGGGAGGGGAGGGGAGGTGCTCACCTTGCCGTGGACGACAGAGTGTTCACCAAAGACGATGACTTTGCCAGGAGCCGACACCATGAAGGCGGGTGCCATGGGGCTCGACTGCTTGCGGTCCAGCTTGAGCCTGTGCGTGAGAGGGCCATCTCCGTTCACATAGCCCGAGCCATTGCTTGGGCCGCGGGCGGCCTCTGCGCCGCCATTAAGCATCTCCTCGTCTCGCGCCGGCATCAACGCTTGCGCGGGCGCCGTGGTCGTGTCGCGTCACGTGTCGAGGCCGCTGCGGTCTCGGTGTCAACCAGTAGTCGTTGCCAACCTCCCGTCACCGTCGTTTTCGCGTTCGTCGTTTCCGTCGTGATCGTGGTCGCCGCGGTCGTTGGATGATCAGAGAGGTGGGAGCGGATGGTGATAAATGGGGGAAGCTTGGAGGGGCCCAGGGGGCCTTGCAGGGGGGGCACAGCCGACACTCGGGGAACCTCCCGAGTCAAGGCCACAAAAAAGTTTCCCCCACACTCCAACGAACCACTCCGCGAAGCAAGCAACTGGGCCGTCGGGGCGACGACGGAGGCAGGGCGAGATCCTGGCGGTGTGATTTGCTTGACCACGTCGTCAAAGCCACATTCCCGCGTGTCTTATGAGCTGGTTTTCAGGCCGCGTAAGGGGGCAGTGTAAGTCGTCACGGCGGAGGGTTTGTAATGGTGGGCTTCCAATTGGGAGATACAGGGGCCAGGCGTCACGATAGTGCCAGAGCCATTGTCGAACCAGCACTAGCAAACTTCCATGCTCGAGACAGGTATGCTGTATAACATCCTCGGCTAGCTAGCTGGCTACTCACAGGCCTCAACGATTACGAAACCCCAAGAACATACGCGCGGGAAAGGTCAATGATTCGATCCACCTGCAGATGGTTCAATTCGCAACGGACACGTCGGGAGCGCTAGTGGAAGCTGTGCATCTGCCCGTACATGCTGCATCGCTGTGACCCTGCTGATTGGTATCTGCGTTCTGTGGCTTCTCGCTGGCGTCGTCGGCAGAAGCTGGGGTTCCCTAAAACATCCACCTTATCCAGCAGCGATGTTCCCTGGCCTCGACGTCCCGACCTGTTCCTGCAGATGATCGTCCTTTTGGCTGCTAGGTTTTTGTCTCATTCACCGTTACGTGGCATCGTAGCAATCGTCGGCCAGGATGGCACGGTAGACGCAAGCGGCCCGATGCAAACTTCAGCCAGCCCCGGCGGCCAAGTGACGACTCGGCGGGAACGCACGTATCCGAGGGCAAGGTAACCGCGTCGGCTGAACCGGGAACCCGATGCAACCCTCCAAACCATTCTCTGGGTGCTTGGCTTCGCCGAGCAGCTGCTCAGTCAGGCAGCAGTGGTCATTATGCGTCGCGCTCAGCTCTTAAGAGTCGTATTCCCCGGCTGCATTGAGGAGGTCGGCTGCAATATTGCGTTACACGGCGTCCGTGCTTTTGCTAGGTCATCAACCCTCGACCTACTACGCCTTCGATTAAAAGCAGTAACTTGAGATGGTAGTTTAAAGGAAATGTGCAGAGGCAGCTTGGTGTCGCGTTGCGCCACCATCTTTCGTTGTGTGGTGTGTAGTTGCTCAAACCAGGCAAATGCTTCGTCTTACTACCTACATCAGCTTCTTTTTAGGGAGCACGATAGGAAGCCTAAATTGGTCCGCTCACTTCCCCTCAGTGTGTCCCTGCCCAATTTAGAGTCCTGTAAATCGCGTTCTTGAGGTGGTGCCCATTGCGGCATGCTCTCGCTCAAGAGTCCCGCAAGCACGGGCCTAGTCCCGAGCCGCAACGTCATTGAAATGCTGCCTGTCGGTCTGGCGACAGACATGAATCAGTAGACACGACAAGCTTTGCCGGCAGCACGACGTTTCGCAGACCTTCACTCCTGGCCCCGTCCTGCGCTCGCATCTATCCCACGGAGCTTTCACGAAATGCCGGTCACCGAATTCGCCTCCATCAAGCTGCGGGGCGGCCACGATGACCTCGAGTTTCTCGAGACCCTCATGGAATGCCAGGAGCTCCAGGACGAGTGGACCAAACAGAACCAGCCGCACAACCTAGAGCCCAGCGTCAACCTCAGCAGTATGTACATTGAGGAATCCGATCCGCCGACCTTGCTCATCACGGCACCTTGGGACTCGCCCGAGGCGCACCACGAATGGATCCAGTGCCATGAAAATCAGGAATGCAACGGAAAACTGTCCGAGTACATTGCGCCGGGCTGCGACTCAGTCTTACTATTCCACATGGATCCGGCGGGCAAGCAATCCGAAATGCGAAAGGCCTTTGCGCCCAAGGGCTCCTTCAGCGTCTGCCGCATCACAGTCAACGCCGCCCAGAAACAGTCGCTGCAAGACGCATATCAAGAGTTGGAGAGAGACCTTCTCAGCAAAGACGGACACAAGGTATGGGCCGGATGGAGGATCGAAACGTCTGGCGGCACCGAAGACCTGGTCGTTTTCTGGAGCGACGAGGTCCCGGATGAGCACCTGCACAGTCTGATGAGCTTCTCCGACGAAAGAGACCATCGTCACTTCAAGCATGTGGTATAGGCAGGCAGCATGCCCCACGGCCCACCAGCATCATCGCGGAGCGTTTCCCGTGGATGGGCCAATAGATTGGTGTGCCTCGAATCGTTCTTTTCAACTCTATGCGAGCGCGCGTTCTGAGCACATGAAATGCAAGGTATCCCGAGACGCCTATTCGTGCATAGTTCCCCCAAACGCTTCAGTCGCGTCCTCCGCTCTTCACCGACCCATTATCGCCCTTAGTTCTTCTTGGAGACGTCGGTGATCTGCAGGTCTGCGAGGCACTGTCAGCAACTTGATGCTCCGTACAACCGCCGGCGCGATGCAGGCTCAGGAAGGGAACCCGGGTGGTCGGCGCATACTGGGAGGAAGGCTCTGCTTGAGCTTCTCGGCCTTGTCGGTGTCCTTGAGGACCAGGGTGTACAGGTTCTTCTGGCACCTGACCTTGAACTTGACGTTGTTGGCCTTCTTGTTCTTCTTGATCCGCGCGGCTGCACAACCGGTCAGCATCATCGGCTCTGCTTTCGGTGTCCTTCGATCGTCGGACTCGGGTAGTGCTCGGTGTCAAAACCTACAGGAAGCGTCCTTCCGACGGCAGATCTCGATGAACTGCGAATTGTTAGTCTTCTGGCAATTAATCTGTCGATGCAGCCAAAATTGCGTACCTTCTTGATATCGGCGACCTCTCTAGGCATTTTGGCGGTTGATTCAGTATATCTGATGAATCGGGTCTTGTCAGAGAGCGAGTAGCGATTTGGATGGATTTGCAGGAAATTATTTTTGTGCGCTGCTTTGCGCGGGGCGAGTGCACGGGCCACATTTGTGGCTGGTGAGCCTTGGTCAAGCCACACACATTGGGTCAAGGCGAGGCGCCGCGTCACAGCATGATGTGGCAATTCGCAAGGCGTCAAGGACTGAACACCTTTCCTTGAGTTTGTATATGAGGGTGGCCGAATTTGCACGAACCATCATCTTCTATGTGCTCCGCTAGATCGCCTACACTATCGACGACACTTCAACTCCAAATTTGCACTCTCCTCAGCGATATTCACCTAGCATAGCTCGTCCATACCTACCCTGTAGCAAGATGCCGACGCCTTTGGATAATGCGATGAAGTCCAAGGTGAGCAAAGTGTTCCGAGAATAAGCTTCCAGCTCATTTCCATTTTTCCCTGTCAGTTTGGCTAATTTCAGGGTAGAACATGGTGCTAGGTGAGCTCTTGAAGCGAGACAGTCAAGCCGCGGTGACTGACAATGATGAAGCATTCGGTGGGGCCGTGGTAGCCGCTGCTGTCTGGACAATATGGGGAAGCGACTTGTTCCCGGCGGAGCCAGACCCCAAGGGTGATCCAGACACATGGACGAGGGAAGAGATGAGGAGATGGCTGTCGGCGGTAAGTAGCGCGGCATGTCGAAGAGCAGAATCGAGAACGACTGAAGCCAAAGACTGACACGTTACAGAGGAATCTATTTCCGCAAGACAGCGACACCAGAGAGGAGCTTCTGGCCCGCGTCTTAGCAAATATGAGGATACCGCGGAAGTAACTACCTTACTGCAGTGAACTACACGTATGTTAGTTGATTGATTCTGGGCATGGAGCTTCGCACGAGTTGATATCGACGGTGCGGTGAGCTTCGAGTCACGACCACACGGCCCCACACCGATGGCGTCGGCAGGAAGACTTGGGGCTTCTCAACTCGATTCATAGCAAGAGAATACCGACACATGAGCTCTGAAATGCCTCTTTCAAAATCGGTATTGACTTGTACGCTTTCTTGTGGTACTGACGGCCTGTCGCCCCGCTTGACGAGGGCGGGGTTCCAGAGGATATAAGCCACAATAAGTCACCCAGACTTCAAGCTCGAGTGACGCAGCGGTTAGCGTGCGAGATTGCAGATCTTGAAGTCACCGGTTCGAATCCGGTCTCGAGCTTACCTTTTTGCCTTTTTTGCGTCTGGCCATTACTGTCAATAATGGCAAATGATGTTGTTTTTTGGCGCGAAGCTTTCTGGCAGTGAAAGACGGGCTCGACTGCCACGAAGTCGGTGTCGCCAGGCCCGCGGAGTTGGCCGCAGTACTCCATAGCCCTTGCTACGAGATACAGTTTTCCCACCCGCGATCCAACCTTTTGTCTCTTCGAGCGACTGCGGATTGATTCAGGAAACGAAGTGGTCCCTGCTTGTTCCTTGCATTCAGTGCCTGCGCTTTCATGACTGCCTCATGCGAGCCGCGCTGTTCAAGGCGCGTGATTGCGCAGGCTGGACCATTGTGTTAGTACATCATGTGTGCCCCGAGGCATCCATGCTCCTACCTATGTACAGGAAACGACCTCTTTCGGCGCGGACTCCTGCTTGACTACTATTGCTTCCTTTCCCTTTTCCATCTCGTTCCGGGCTTAAAATCATGCATCGTGCCAGGGTTCGCGACTTACGGCCACTCGTAGCAGGACGCTTAACCCCAACCTCGCCGACTAATCAAAAGCTCCCAAGCCAGCATCCCGCACGTGCCCGCTGAGGGCGGGCCATCTGCGACATCGATCGACGCCGCACCGTACGCGGACAGTCATTGCCGTCAATCATCCCCGGGGCGCCTGTCGCGCAACGTCTGACGACAGCCTTGGAGACGATGAATCGTTAAATTGAAACCGCCTCGAATCGACGTTAACACTGCCGGGGCTTCGTTTGCCCATGCCGACGACGTTACTCGAGCTAGCGCTCGCATCTTAAGCCACAATGGCCTTCCTCGAGGATCCCCGGCTGCGCCAGCGATGGAACCAGATCGCGCACGACGCCGAGACCGTCACGGAAAACGCCGCGGCAGGCATCTGGTCCTTCCAGCACAACTACATAAATCCGTGCCTCGGATTCCTCGTCGACTCGGTCGACCGATGCACCACCGTCTGCCTCGGCGACCCAGAGGATCGCCTGCGCCGCCGACGCGAACGCGAACGTACCGAGTATAGCTTCGATTTCTACGACGACTGGCATGATGAGGAGCAGGGCGGCGGCGGCGGCGGCCTGCTGGGGAACTGGGGCGGCGAAGACTGGGATCGGCTGCTGGCGGGCACCGGGAGCCAGCGGAAGCTCGCTGGCGGCGAGACGTCGGAGCAGCCGCGCAGGAAGAGAGGCATGAGCTACGGCACCCGTGGAAGCCGGCGCAAGACGAGCGAGAACGACCCCACGATCATCCCCAGCACGCAGCCCATCGGCTTCCTGACCAAGCTGCCGTGGAAGGTGGGCGGCACGCTCCGGTACAAGCCCAGTGCTGCGGACCTGCAGGAGCACCCTGGGAAGCACGGCAATGCCGAGTCGGAGCCGCTGTTGGGATCTGACGAGGGCTCGTACCACGAGGAGCCGCGCATGCCGCGAAAGCGCAGCGGGACGACGGGCTCGGGCGACACGTCGGACTCGTACCGCTCGCGCGGTGACCTCTTCCCGAGCGACGGCGAAGGCGAGGAGGACGCGGTGCCGCTCGACGACGACGTGACTTACGACATGATTCGAAAGGATGACCGGAGCAGCGGCAAGACGAGGAGTAGGAGTAGCAAGGGAAAGCGGCCCGCAGGCTTGTTCTCTGCTTCTCGGACCGTCTCGCGATCGACGCTCGGCTCGACGACGTCAGCCGAATCGCGCCAATTTGAACGAAACCCGCAGTCGCTGCCCCTTTCGCCCGATATCGAAAACGTTCCATCATTAGAAGATCTTGAGGCGGAAGAAGAGCAGCTCCGACTGAAAGAAGACGAGGACCTGGCACGAAGGAGAGAGGCGGCTACGCAGCTAGCAGTGGAGAGGGGGCTTTCTACAGAAGCTTCTGAGTTGCAGTCAGTCGCTGAGCTGCAGTCAGTCGCTGAGCAGAAGCCAGAGCTTGCCGGGAACGTGGTTTACGAGCCTGAGTCGGCGGAGGAGGACGACAAACCGGATGCTTCCGCCGAAGAGGACGGGCATCATCCCGATCCTCCTTCTGGCGAGGACTCGGAAAGGCCGGACGGTGGCTCGTCGCCGCTTGGGCAGAAGTCGTTCCACGCGGCGCGACTGCCCCATTTTGGATGAGACATCAAGGCCGGCTCAGACTTCCTTTCAATGTTGTATTATTGACTTCGGCAAACGCATGCATGGGATCACGACGGACTGATGGTATGTTTATGAGCATGGGCCGCACGATTATTAGCAGGCGCACCGGGAAGCGGCTAGTAAGAGCGTATACATGGGAGGACGAGCTTCAAGAGAGAAGGCTAGCTGCAAGGCCAGCGCGCAGCCATTTTTTGGCTGTCGATGCGTGTACCGATGCTTTAGATTCGCGATTCTCATCGAGCGAGATCCGTCTTACGTGCACAAGCTTGTGACGCGCCACTGCCACCGCACCGGCTTGCGTTCTCGACGCCGCTGCCATGTCCGGCTGCATGCTCTGGCTGAATGGGCCGTACGCTGTCCTACATGGCTGCTGATCGTGGCGCTTCCATGACCCATGCAACTGCTGGCGACTTAAGGTTGGGGAGTTCGGCTAGGCCGCCCCGGGGCGTGCCTCGGCACCTCGCCCCGCAAAACGGGCTTCCCCGCGTAGAGGGCCCGGCTATTGTGGTTCTTTGACGGTCGGATCAGCATGTCTGTCCGGTTTGCCCGTTCGACACATGACCGCAAGACATTCAAAACCTCGTGGATGGATGTGTTTTTCAGCATTTTCAGCATCGTATCTTGACTTCAGTTCTCGTTTTGCTGCACATCTTGTTGCTGTATAATTGTATGACACCTTGACCTGAAGCTCGCGCTCAGATACTAATCACATGTGATGACAGCCTTAACCTAGCTTGTTTGACGACTGAACTCACTCACAATGTCGCCGTCCGGTCCCATCACGACGCCCTTGACGACCTTGCTGGGCATCCAGCACCCCGTGGTGCTCGCCGGCATGGCGCGCACCTCTGGCGGTGCGCTCGCCGCGGCCGTGTCCAACGCGGGCGGCCTTGGAGTCATCGGAGGCTTCCAATACACGCCGGACCAGCTGCGCGAGATCGTGGCCGAGCTCAAGGCGAACCTCGCGAGGCCCGACCTGCCCTTCGGCGTCGACCTCGCGCTGCCGCAGATCGGCGGTAGCGCGCGCAAGACGAACCACGACTACACGGGCGGCAAGCTCGAGGAGCTCATCGACATCACCATCGAGAGCGGCGCCAAGCTGTTCGTGAGCGCCATCGGCGTACCGCCCAAGCACATCATCGACAAGCTGCACAAGCACGGCATCCTGGTCATGAACATGGTGGGCCACCCGAAGCACGCCGTCAAGGCGCTCGACCTGGGCGTCGACCTGGTGTGCGCGCAGGGCACCGAGGGCGGCGGCCACACGGGCGACGTGTGCAACTCGGTGCTCATCCCGGCCGTCGTCGACGTCGCGCGGCGCTACAAGCCGGCGATGCTCAAGGGCGCGCCGGCGCAGGTGCTCGCCGCGGGCGGCATCTGCAACGGGCGCGGCCTGGCCAGCTCGCTGATGCAGGGCGCGACGGGCGTCTGGGTCGGCACGCGCTTCGTGGCCTCGACCGAGGCCAACTGCAGCGACGAGCAGAAGCAGGCCGTCGTCGAGTGCACCTACGATGGCACGGAGCGCACGCTTGTGATCTCGGGCCGCCCCATCCGCATGAAGCCCAACGACTACATCAGGAGGTGGCACAAGAAGCCGGAGGAGATCAAGGCGCTGTGCGACCGCGGCATCGTCCCCATGGAACACGACTTCGACCAAGGCGCCGACGACATCGACTTCCCACACCTGATGGGCCAAGTCGCCGGCTCCATCCAGCGCGTGCAGCCGGCCCGAGAGATTGTGGAGGAGATGGTGAACGAGGCCGTGGACATGCTGAAGCTGGGGGAGGTGTACCTGAGCGGCAAGACGAGCAAGCTGTGATGATGAAAAACGGCGATGTGGACGGATTGATGGAAGTCTGTATACTTGTGTGAGATGATTTGTGAGAGGGTGCTGGGACGAGAATCTGTCCTGGGGCCCCGGGATGAAATTCCCCACCACAACCACCCTGAGTGTTTTCCTCGGTGGTCAAGTGCATCAATTGAGGGCGAAAATAGTGGATACCAAGCTATCTCTTTCAAAAACATGAAAACATATTAACTACATTTTTAATGGGCGAACGTGCTGAGAGTTGGTGATGCGTGCAATGGCGGTTTGGCGCCAGCAGCCGTGAGGGTGCACGGACCATGCGCATCCCGCCCAAGTGGGGCTCGATTTTCTCGACTGAGAACTCGGCGTGGAAGGGACTTTTTTTTTCTTATCCGCCAGCCTCGCTATCGCTGACCGGCAACCGACGACCTTTTTTCTCCCGTCGCTTCGGCTCGATTTTCCCCTCCAAGGCCCTGACTGCGATACAAGCCATTGTTGCCGCTCACGATGGGTCTCGCCACCGGCCAGAAGCGCAAGCGCAATGGCGTCGACACCGCTGCTGCCGACTCTGCAGCGGCGACCAAAAAGTCCAAGAAGATAAAGAATCCCCCGCCGCCGGTCGAGTCCGAAGAGGAAGAGGAGGACGACGTTGAGGTCGATGGCGACGAGTCTGCAGAGGAGGAGATCGACGGAGCAGACGAGTCCGAGGACGGAGCCGAGCCGGCGGAAGAGGGCTCGGGAGACGAAGGCAGCGATGTCGAGAATAATGTGGCAGACCTGCCTACCGATGGCGGTCTCTTGCTGCCGCCCACCACCGAGTCGCAAACCTTCGACGAACTGAAACTCTCCGAGAAGACCATGAAAGCAATCGGCGAGATGGGCTTCACAAAGATGACGAGTATCCAGCGCAGCGTTCGTCTCCCGTCCCCGCGTCCTCACCCCCGCTTCCCAGCTAACTTCTCTCCCAACAGGCCATCCCGCCGCTGCTTGCTGGTAAGGACGTGCTCGGTGCGGCCAAGACCGGCTCTGGCAAGACGCTCGCTTTCCTGATCCCCGCCATCGAGATACTCAGTGCCCTGCGCTTCAAGCCCAGAAACGGAACCGGCGTCATCGTCGTCTCGCCGACCCGGGAGCTCGCGCTGCAGATCTTCGGCGTCGCCCGCGAGCTGATGAAGCACCACTCGCAAACATACGGCATCGTCATCGGTGGCGCGAATCGCAAGGCGGAGGCGGAGAAGCTGTCCAAGGGTGTCAACCTGCTGATCGCAACCCCCGGCCGACTGCTCGACCACCTGCTCAACACCCCCTTCGTCTTCAAGAACCTCAAGTCCCTTGTCATTGACGAGGCCGACCGCATTCTGGAGGTTGGTTTCGAGGACGAGATTCGACAGATTGTCAAGGTCCTCTCAAATGATGACCGCCAAACAATGCTCTTCTCGGCCACGCAGACCACCAAAGTTGGTAAGTAGTTTCGACTTCGCCTCAATGGTACTGTTTACTGACTGTGGACTCTGTGCAGAGGATCTTGCGAGAATCTCCTTGCGACCTGGCCCCCTCTACATCAACGTCGACGAGGAGAAGCAGTTCAGCACCGTCGAGGGCCTGGAGCAGGGCTACATTGTCGTCGACGCCGACAAGCGCTTCATACTCCTCTACTCGTTCCTGCGGAGGATGCTGGAAAAGAAGAAGAAGGTGATTGTGTTTTTCAGCAGCTGCAACTCGGTCAAGTACTACGCCGAGCTCCTCAACTACATCGACTGCCCCGTTCTGGACCTCCACGGCAAGCAGAAGCAGCAGAAGCGGACCAGCACCTTTTTCGAATTCAGCAATGCGCGCCAGGGTACCCTGATTTGCACGGACGTTGCCGCCCGTGGCTTGGATGTGAGCACCGGCTGCGCCAACTGACTTGAGAGGAGATTGCTGACACGTACCAGATCCCCGCCGTTGACTTCATCGTCCAATTCGACCCCCCCGACAACACGCGCGACTACATCCACCGCGTGGGCCGAACTGCCAGAGGCGCAGACGGCAAGGGACGCAGCTTGCTGTTCCTTCAGCCCAACGAGGTCGGGTTCCTGTCGCACCTCAAGACGGCTCGCGTGCCCGTCGTCGAGTTCGAGTTCCCGACGAACAAGATCAAGAATGTGCAGTCGCAGCTCGAGAGGCTGATCGGAAAGAACTACTACCTGCAGCAGAGCGCCAAGGAGGCGTTCAAGTCGTACCTCCACGCTTACGCCAGCCACAGCCTGCGATCCGTCTACGACGTGCACAAGCTGGACCTGGCCAAGGTTGCCAAGAGCTTCGGCTTCTCGACGCCGCCTCGCGTCGATATCAGCTTGGGACAGTCGATGAGCCGGGACAAGGTGCAAGGCAGGAGACAGTACGGCAGCCAACCTAGACAGGGCAGCAGCATGAGGGGGCGAGGACGTGGTAGAAGCTAGACAAGCTGAGCGGATTGGACGATGGGTGTGGAGAGCAACGGCATCTCAGTTGATATCCTGATGGGCATGAGAAGCGCTTCGAGGAATGAGCGAACACGAGGGGTGGCCGGGGTGGCCCCTTTAGACTTGTCAAGAAATGACTAGACCTTTGGGAGTTGCGAGGTTCTTGAGTTTACTTGTAATTAAGCAAAAGTTTCCACGGGCGACACGGTACAAGTATATATCACAATTCGTCTCTTTTTGAATATTCTTTAGGCTGAAGAAAGCTAAGCTTGCGGAATGCGCGAGTACTCCCGGGAGAGGGCCAATCGCCCCGACTTTGGGTGAGCCTAGTGATCCCTGTCGTTGTTGGTTGCGCGACTGGGTGAGCTAACATCTTTGCAGAAGGTTGGTCGGTCCTAGTGTGTCTTCCGTGAATATCAGGTGTTGAATCAAGAGAGGACCAACAGCCAACGTCCCCGCTCGTTCGTAACAGAAGTCAGCCTCGGCGCGCGCTCACGCTCTTCATTCCTGACAATTACACAACTCGGGGAACCTTCACAGAACGCGCGATGGAAGCGTCAGATGCGACACTACGGTTCTTGGACAAGCGCAAACTTGACCCGGAGACGACACACGGAGACAGAGCGTTCGCGATCCATTGGGCCATCCGCTTGAAACACTCTGAACATAGCAGCAGCACTCCAGAAGAGACCTTGGACTCGCCCCCGGTGCCTGCGACGTGGGACATTATCGTGGAGGATCTGGTCAACCTGTACCCTAACGACTGCCTCCACGCTATGGATCAACACGGCCACATGCCGCTTCACAATGCCGCACAACTGGGGTACCGTGACATGGTCCTGATGTTGCTCGACAAGGGTGCCGAAGTGGAAGCCAGGACTCAAGAGCAGCGCACGGCTCTCATGCTCGCCGCAAAAGCTGACCACAGAGAAATCGTCCGTGTCCTCATGGAACGCGGGGCCTACGTACACGCGCAGATACCGCTGGAGCATTCGACCACCCCAGGATACACGGCACTTCATTTTGCCGCGGGGACCAAGCACCCAGACGGTACCCAGAGACTGCTGCTTCACGGAGCCGATGCCAGAGTCGCCGCTGGAACGGGAGACACGCCACTTCACTGCGCGGTCCGGGCGCATTCTATATCTAATGCAGCTCTGCTCCTCTTCAACGGTGCAACTCTCACGGCAATGAACAAGGAGGGCTTCACTCCCCAAAGCCTCGTGGAAGAACTGCGCTGCACTTACATCCTCAAGCGGAAGTTTCGAAGTCTCTTCGCTTATACTACTATCAAAGGAAGCCATAAATTTTTGATAGAGAAACTTCGCACACTTAAACTGCCACGAGACGCGGCCAAAGCTATTCACTGGGCAGTCGACAAGAACTTGGACCGTGCCGCGGAGTACATTTTGTTTGCAGACAAGCATGTTGTCGGGGCTGCGAACACTCGCGACTGGCATCCTCTTGACGCCGCGGCTAGGACGAAGTGTGTCAAGATCGTCCTCGTTAAGGATTTGGCCGTGGCCAATTGCCTGACTCAGACAGGGTGGACGCCCCTAATGCTGCCGACGAAACAGGGGGCTGGAGCAGCGGTTCGGATGTTCGTGGAACCTGGGGCTAAACGTGCCGTTGAGAAGGACAACGAAAAGGCTACGTTGTAGGTATAAATGCACAGAGATAAATAGGCGCCAGCGCCGCTACTCACAACGAGTAATATTGCGTCGTCAGATCGCGCTCTAAACGTGACAGATATCGACGCCAATCGCGGTGGGCATGGCGGCCATGGTGATGACGCCGACACAGATGATGCAGTGGCTAGACCAAAGCAAGGAGAGGAGAATATGAGGTTGGGACCGTTCTCGGGGCCGAGGTCTATGTGAAATCTACGGCACGCTGCAACGAGGGCTTGTTCACATATTCTAATTCGACGGCCTAAATTGTTCCTATCTCTACTACGTCCCCGGTTCATCGATGACCCATATGCCAGTCCCAGTCCTACAGCCGAATACGCGAAGACCTTGGCTTCGTTCTTCGACGATATAGGTTTTCCGACAAGAGAAGAAGCTGCCCGGACAGGGGTATGGCCAGGACGAACTTGGGTGGCAAGCCACATGCGGAACAAGGCTCTCGAGCTACTTGTAATTAAAAGGTAAAAGTATACACGGGCGATACGGTATTGTTCTTTATTGAAATCCGTCTTATTTTGAATATTTTTTTGCCGCAAAGAAATCTCAAGTTCGCTATGCTGGTGTTGAGAATCACACGAGGAGAGGCGTGGTGCGGACTGTGGCGGAGCCTTCCGGACGGCGCGTAAGCTCATTCGCGAGAACACATCTATGCATCTGACAACACCAAGCACGGGAAGCGCAGCCTTGTCGCTGCTGCCAAGCCTTCTCATGGATTTTCAATCATAGCGACTCACTTGCTCGCGTAGACCTTTTATTTATAGACCTTTTGCTCTCATAGACCTGCCCAAGACGGTCGTGACGCCAAGAGGCTTGGAGGGTCCGTCACGGCTTCAGCTCATCACCGTCGCACCATGGAAGCCCACGACGCGGCAGTCGCCTCCATCGCCGCTCAGGTCAAGACATTCTATGAGCGGCAGAAACCCTTCCGGATCTACCATGGCGCGACCAACAGCACGCGCCGGTCGTCGCGCCGCGTGGACAACACCATAGACACGAGCGGCCTCAGCCACGTCCTGTCCGTCGACGACGCGGCGCGCACGGCCGTCGTGGAGCCCAACGTGCCCATGGACGCGCTCCTCGCCGCGACGATGCGCCGCGGGCTCGTGCCGCCCGTCGTCATGGAGCTGCCGGGAATCACCGTCGGCGGCGGCTTCTCGGGCACCTCGGGCGAGAGCAGCTCGTTCCGCTACGGCGCCTTCGACGCCACCGTCGAGCGCATCGAGGTCGTGCTGCCGGACGGGACGGTGGCCAACGCGTCGAGGACCGAGAAGCCGGACCTGTTCTGGGGAGCCGCCTCGGCGTTCGGCACGCTCGGCGTCGTCACGCTGCTCGAGGTGCGGCTGCGGCCGGCGACGAGGTACGTCCAGCTCACGTACCTGCTGGCCGGGAGCGCGGAGGAGGCCATGGAACGGATGCGGGAGGAGTGCGCCAAGGAGGAGAACGACTACGTCGACGCCATCGCCTTCTCCATGGACTCGACCGTCATCTGCGTGGGCAAGCTCTCCGACGAAGCGTGCCCTGGGACCTCGCCGCGACGCTTCACCCGCCGTCGCGACCCCTGGTTCTACATCCGCGCCGGCAAGGTCCTCACGAAGCTCAAGAAGCAGCCCGAGACGACCGTGACGGACACGATACCGCTAGAGGACTACCTCTTCCGGTACGACCGCGGCGGCTTCTGGGTCGGGCGCTACGCCTTCAGGTACTTCGTCACGCCCTTCAACCGCGTCACGCGCGCCGTGCTGGACCCCTTCATGCGCGCGCGCGTCATGTACCGCGCCCTGCACAAGAGCGGTCTCGGCGACTACTACATGGTGCAGGACGTCGGCGTGCCGCCCGAGCGCGCCGCCGAGTTCCAGGCCTGGCTTCACGCAGAGCTGGCCATCTACCCGCTGTGGCTCTGCCCGCTGCGCGTCAGGCGCGATGCACCCGACGCAGCCCACGGCCTGCACTCGGAGTTCGCCGACCCTGCCACGCCCGCCGAGCTCATGAACTTCGGCGTCTGGGGGCCCATCGGCGGGCGTTCGACGCGGAGAGAGGCGGTGGCGCGCAACCGCGCGCTCGAGCGCAAGGTCCAGGAGCTCGGCGGCAAGAAGTGGCTGTACGCGCACGCATACTACACCGAGGAGGAGTTCTGGGCGCACTACGACCGCCGCTCGTACGACGAGCTGCGCGTGCGCTACAAGGCCGGCTACCTCCCCACCGTGTACGACAAGGTCAAGGTCGACGTGGACGCCGAGGAGGCGGCCGCCAACGCGACGTGGGGGAGCAGGGCGAAGGCCAAGATCAAGGGCGTCTGGCCGCTGAGGGGGCTGTACGGCTTCGCGGGCGCGTTGGTCGGCGCCGAGTACCTGCTGCAGAAGAAGGAGACGAAGAAGGGAAGCACGGAGAGCGACAGCGGAGAAACGTCGCCGGAGGAGAAGGCGTAGACGTGGCCGTAGCAATGTTTCCCTATGTTTTTGAATCCCTAACAAGAGTACAGACATGTAGCATACAGACTATAGATCGAGATCCCCAAGCTCCAAAACTCCAAAATTCGAGTGCTTTCGGACCGTGAGGTTTTTCTTAAAGATAAGGGCAGCACCACGCCCTACTCGGCGCGGAAGGCGCCAAACTCGCTCTTCTTGCGGCCGCTCAGCTGGCTCAGCGACGTCGACTCCTTGTCCTCCATGCGCTTGGCGAGCCCGACGCCGCGGCCCTCCTCGCGGACGGGCGGTAGCTTGTTGGGCGCGGCGTCCTTGGCGTCGGCGCTGTCGGACTTGGTGAGGGGGTCGCCCTTGGGCGGTGGCCGCGTGAGGTAGGCGTACATGGCGACGACGAGGAGCGCCGCTCCGCCGATCGCGACCCTGTTGCGCGGGTGGTCAGTCCGTCAGCCAGCGACAAGACATTCGAGGCGCCCATTTCATCGCGCTGACTTCGCGAAGCAAGACGGGGGGTAGGAAAACGCACCAGTTCCGCTTGGCGGGCTCCGGGTCGCCCGGCTGCCTGGGCGGCAGCTCCTTGGACTCGCCCGGCCCGCCGAGGTCCTCGCTCTGCCGGCGGACCTGCTGCAGCTGCGCGGCGCGGAGCCGGAGTGGGGCGGCGCCGGCGGCGGGCCGGAGGACGGCGCTGCGGAGCAAGACGCCCGACGCTCTGGGGATGATGGCCATGATGGGATCAATGGATCTCTGCTCGATGTTTGACGATGTGAATAGATCGGAAAAGTGGAAGAGGCGAATTGTAGTGAAGGTTTTGTGCAGAATGTCGTCAGACGTCTCGGTGCTTTGTAGGCCAGGCCCTATCTCGCTGACTGGCGAGGGGCCGCGGTGTAGTTATGATGTGGCGATGACGCTCCAATGCGCCACGGCAGCGGCGCCCACAATTAGGAATGCAGCAGCTGCTGCCAAGTCAGCAGCTTTCTGATTGCTTCGAATTTAGGTATCACGTGCATAAACTGGCCCGTGAAGCCCGCCCCCTCTTTTCATACACACCAGACTTCTGTTGTGCTGGAGTAGACGGGCGAGGCTGGGCCGGTGTCGGCGGTTGTCTTGTTTTGTATGCAACGGTATAGCGGACGTTGAGGATATCTTGACGCTAGACCACCGAATCTGACCCGTTTAACACCGCGGACCGAGGTGGTCATCTGCGCGGGTTTCGGTCTAGTCGTACACCCGATAACCTACCATGACGCGGAGCCAGCATATGGAGAAAGTGATTGATTATTCCTAGAGCCCCGTGGAGGTACGAGTAGGACTCCAGCTCCACCGGAGTGGGAGAGCGACGAGAGTGGTTCGTCTTTCCCCGCCGCACCTACTTACCGACACCGTCCAAACGCAGCGACGCATAACGTTACTCCGTACGCCCTGTGGAGATTCCAATGTCTCATCGAAACCCCAGGGGATACAACAGAAGTAACCACACTACGAGTACTAAACTACTAGAAGATCTACTTCACTATTATCAAGAAATAACCGTAGAGTTGCCATAACTGTCGATCGCGACGTGAGGCGATCGCGAGAGCTCTAGTCGGTGTATTAACGAATAGAGTCCTCAAAGACCCTAAACGAAGACACTTATCTCGGTGATCGTGGCGAAAAGCAGCCGTAAAGTTATGGATTAACTAGAGGGGACTAAGATAACTTCTATCCTTATCCTTATGAGGAGCTACCTTCGAGCTAGCCAATCAAAACTCCACAGTGGTGTGAAATACGTGTGACAACTAGAGAAGGCCAGACACACGACCTGATTCGGGTTCTGCATGGCATGGGAAATGCCATTCATTTCCATATGAATAAGAGTGTGAATCCCCTTCGTAGAGCTTGACAGAAGTCAAGCTTCAGTCTTGCATCAATACCCTTTCTTGGTTTGCACATACCTGACTGTCCCATTCATCTTGGATGATCCCATCGTGACCTTGTGGCCATAGCTATAGCAATTTCGAAATTGAAAATATTTTTCTTGCGCTCATTGTGAAATCTCTCTCTACGGTCGAAAATTATTTAGAGAGCTAGAACACTAGAACACGTCCTTCTAATCACGGTCGGAGGCGAAGGCGGTATACAGAGCCGACGATGACTTATCCTCCTGCGCCTAGTATGCCTGTACAGCGCGTTGCAGCTCGCATCGCAAGGCAACGCGCCGCCGCGCCTCGTCAACTGCCTGAGCGCGGCAATCGACGACTTGGACGACCGTCATCATACGGGCGACAAGGAGACTGACTCGTTTCTTAGCGTTTGCGTCGCCTCTGCTTTCGTGCTAGCCATCCTGATCACAGCTTCTCAGCACTCTGATGAGCCGACATATGATTACGCCATGTTTTGCATCTGGGGATCCTTCCAAGTGAATATTGCAGTTATCTCTGGTAGGCTAAATCAAAATCCCCCAACAAACGAACCCAATTTATCCATGACATCTAGAACAGCCTAATTTCCTCTGCTCCGTCCGATCTTCAGCTATGTGTTCCCCAAGGGGGGGAACTCAGCTCCTACGCCAACAACACTTATCGCGCCAGTGGGAACAGTTACCCTTTCAGCGGAAACAGCCGTGCTGCCAGCCGATCGAGAAAGAGCGCTAAAATATCGACGATTGTCTGGTCGTGACAGACAAAAGCTGATGATGATGGCAAGTTCGACTCAGGAATTATCTGATTTGAAGCACGTTGATCTAAAACTTGGGAAGTCATTTAAGTCTATCAGTCAACAGGAATACGATGGAGTGCGTACTGTTACCTCGAGTGCCGAGCGGAGCCCGAAGTCAGGGGAGAGCAGCCCGACGGGGATCTATGTCTCAAGTGACACGACTATTGAGACTGAGTATAACTCCCGTGTATAGTATCTTACTTTCTGTATGATAGGCGAACATAAACATGAACTGACTTTTAAATATTATCGTGTGTAGCGCAAGCTTGGGGGTCCCCGGCATCGCTAGTGCCACGCATAGACAAGGTGATTCAACAGGTTCGTGAGTCCGATACGCTTTGTTTAATCGATTTGACACGATATTTTGGGCATAGATCTAGCCGGCATCAAATCAGCACAGTTGCTAGAACCTCGTCGAAGTACGTTAAAGGCGGACTCTTCCGCGGTTTCGGTTCGAAATTGGCTTTGAAGGTTATCAAATAGACTAAGTACATGCTTGGATAATCTCAATTGCCACTAATGCTATGAGTATGCCGATCTGATCAATCTTGCACCCATGTAATAGTGCTCGCAAAGTGAAACAAATATTTGACAAGCTTGTCGCGGTACAGCAAGATTACCCCATCCGTCTAGCACTGCGGTTTCGGGGTGGTATTGAGGGCGCCGGCCTTGATCTTGATGGTAATCTTGCCCTTGGTTCCGCCGAGATCGACTTCCACCTCGTCAGCTTCAGGATGCTGCGAGATAACAGTTTCGAGAGCGGCACGAATGATATCGGCATCGGAACTTTTATCCTTTGTACTGCAATCCTTCTTTACGGTATTCTGATTGATCTGGCCAGAGATAGTACCAGCGATAGCAACACCAGCCGCGTTAGCGATGAAGGGCTTGTTGAGGAAATCAAATAGCTTCCCGGCGGGAGGGCCGGCGGCCTCGACAAGCGCAAGCCAGGTTTGATAACCCAAAAGTAGATAATATTCCTTATTGGCCTTCAAGCATCTTGCGGCGGCCGCGCACGTCTGTGGAAGGGCGCGTGAATGAAGTAGCGCATCAGAAGATGCAGAGATATTACTGTTCGCGACGATTGCATCGATATCCCACTTATCGTTGGACCTCTTGTGTACTATGTACTGTTAGCATTATACCATACTCAGTACGAAATAGATTGGTTTACGATTATCGTCCCACTCCTCCTCAGGGATACCCGTGAAGATGCCTTCAGCAAGCTCCTGCCAGCGAACGTTCTTGCCATCGAACTCGCTGATTTCCCCGTGACTGGCACTGAAGACTCCTTGGGCGCCAAGGATAATGGCTACGGCCGCGGTCAGAAATTGCATATTTCGCATATTGGCTAATTTTGCAATGGCGTCGATAGGAGATGATGGGAGATTGAGATGCGTGACAATGGATGATGATGGGAGATTGAGATGCTTGACAATGGATGATGACAAGGCACATGAAGTTTATATACAATTCAAGACGCGGTCACCAGAACGAGGCCCGACTGGAGCGTACACAACATGATGGCTTGCCACGAAGTGGTCAAAATGCTCTAGATGCCGATCATATGCATAGGAAGCTGATCAGCGGCTTCCTCCTAGGTATCAACGGTAGTTGTAAGCGCTAGTGTGGCTTCCTCCTAGGCATCAACGGCACTGGTAAGCGCCAGTGTTTTGAGCCCCAGGAAGGGATAACGGGTTAATCGATATTGATTAACGTAACTACACGAGATAAAATCTTGCCCCCGAATCCTTCGGGGGCGAGATCCTATCCTACAGGCTGTAGGGATTCCAAAGCTGCAGCGTGTACAAGCCCCACGAGATGAAATATAAGTAGCCACACTGCTAAATTACGAGACGATCTACTTTACCATTATCGCACAGGTTCACTAAAACTATAGCTCGTGACGTAAAGCGATCGCGAGAGACCGAGGTCGTGCACTCACGGATAGAGTCCTCTAGGACCCTTGATAAAGGGCATCTATGTCGGTAATGATCATGAAACTGGCCATGAAATTATGGGATTCGAGGGCAAATGTATCTTTACGTAGTAATTATATGAGGGAATACCTCTTACTTAGCCAATCCAAAAACATTCCATCGTGGAGGCAATCTTCGGTGCAGCTTTGGAATCCCTACAGCCTGTATCAACATGACATGTTAATGTAATTGCCTGCGTCTCCGGAACACCCGAGCGTTAGAAACGCTGGTCTTTGTGGATTGACGTAATTACGTTACATGAAACCTTGCCCCCGAATCCTTTAGAGGCGAGATCCTGTCCTATCAACTAACTAGATATGTTAATGTAATTGCCTGCGTCTCCGGAGCGCCCGAAGGTTAGAAGACGCTGGTCTTTGTAGAGTGACGTAATTGCGGGAGGGAAACGTGCCATAGTAGGGAGAAGGGAAACTGAGTCGCCATTAGAATCCTTCAAGGATTGCGGCTATGTAAGTAAGCGCTGTGCCGCACGCTTGCCGTGGGATTGCCGCCCGATTGCCGCTTGGTTCCCCCGAATCCGCTTAATTCCCCGAATCCTTCAGAGGCGAGGTTGTATTCTAGGGGCCATATGGATACCTTGGTCTGATTGAGTGTGTCTCCAGACCTTTCCCCCTGAATCCTACATGTATTGCGTCACCTTATTGATGAGGTTCAATATATTTGTATGAGTTGAGTTTTGCCACCAGAATAGGCTGCCGCAAAGAAGTATTAAAGGCCTTTGACATCCTACCAGTCCATGTTCACTCTATTCCATCCATCCCATTCTCCTCTGCATTCCATCATCACGGTCTGATCACCATCAATTGCTACTGTTTCCGCACGCCACCATATTTTCTAACCAAGCTTTTCGAATCGCCCTCTACAAAATGCATTCCATGGCAATTTTGGTCGCAGCTTGCGCTGTCTTGACAGCTGCTCAGCCCACAGGACCCAACTTCAGCGAACTTGACACTCGTGGCGACCCCTTCCTTGGGACACCTACTTGTCCAGGAGGCGACAAGTTCAAACTCGATGCCGAGGCCGCTACCACAGGCGCTGAGACGTTCAGACTATGGATTGAGCAGGGTGCTGATGGAAATATCGATCTTTCTGGCAACTTCAAGTCATCATTGTCGGTATGATAGCCGCCTTCTTACTTTTTCAGTCACTTAGCACGGTATTAGGATTTGTGAGAGCTAATTTCGGATTTTAGAAAACCTACAACGGCGTTACTTTCTTCGCCTGCAATTACAAGAAGAAGAACAAGGGTAGTTACATCAATGGCAATTTGGTCCAATCCGTTCTTCGTAAGGATGGGTACCTTGACAGCAAATGCGGCAGTGGCAGGGGTGGCTACGAGCGGAGCAACGATCTTTCGATTGGCCGCACCTTTGTAAGTCTTAAGCCTTCAAATGATGATGATAGTCATCAGCCCATAGCGCAATATCTGACGTTTCGAATCTATAGAACGGCGACCACTACTGTTAATGTAGGCAATTCTGCAGCATGAGCCGCCCCTGATTACAATGCAAAGAAGGCGCCTACAAACCCTCACATGGCCAGTGTGAGGATTTGAAATAGAGTTGTCAGGTATGGTAGTTAGTCTTGAGGCAAGCTTCGCACCTGTCTCAGACGAGGAATGTTACATGTACTCAATCTCTCTCGTTCCAATCACTCGTTATCATCTCTTAGTTAGAAATCAAGACTCGATGATCCTTTATTTCAGATGCCGCTTGCTCCTCGCTTCACACGTATATTGATCAATTATGTACAGTATCCAATATGTATAATGTTAGCGCAATCAGGTCTTATTTCGCCGCTTCGTTTAGCACCCCCTAGCAAGCCAATGTTGGACATTGGCGTCCATTTAGTATTTTGCGTTCTTTGCCTTCCAATACGTCACATGCTCTATAATGTGAACTTCTGGATTTGTTTGAGGCCGCAGGTTCCGCTCATACGAGGCTCTATCTATGTCGCGTTGTAGGCGGCAGTGATACCACTTCTAAAACGTACAGCCCCACTACGGATAAATCTGATCGTACTAGCACATTGCAGAGCAATATGGGTATAAACGTAATGGTAGAATTGAAGGCCCTTCGGGCTCCCTTCTTATGTCGGCTGAGGCTAGGCCGGGGAGCTCCCGTGCTTTCTTACGAACTGTTAATAACAGTAGTCTACTTATTCCTTTTTGCTTATTGACCGACATACAAGGTAACGAAGTTGCTTATAATGTCTCGCGTAATTTCACAATTTTGACTCTATAAGAAAGCATCAGGCGTACACCAAGCTATGGACAATATGTATCCAATAAACGCAGTACCAATGCCCCAGTAACGCTGCCGGATGCATGAAAGCTATCGATCCCCAATATTCCCAAGTCAATATCTCTGATCATCACAGACCCTCGCCCATTCTAACAGCTCAGGAGCTGAGACTAGTCAGCTCTTACGAGGAGACGCTGAGAAGCGCGCTTTTTACAGTCAACATGGTGTCACGAGGATTATTTGTTGATCTTAGGCTTTGGATGGCCGCCAAATATTGGGGGAGTTGGTGGGGATGGTGGTGGGTGGTTCTGACGTCAGATTTAGGCCACAGCTGGGATGGAGCAGGGTTAACACCGCCGCGCGATGACGTGTACCTGAAACTGAAAGCACCTCGGAAATAAATGCGTTTTCCTTTAATATTATACTTCTTCCTTTTATAGTATAATCATCCCTTTGAAGTCATTAGACACAACCCCTTACCTGAGTTTGAATTTCTAACCTACGTACACATGCCTCGCTCGGTCCTTATAACGAATGCAACAGCCAGGCAAGGTGTAGCGGCTATCGATGCTCTTTTGGCGCCTGGACTCGGCGATCTCATAATCGTCGCAGCCACCGAGAACACCCAATCTCCAGAGGCAAGAGCACTGACTGCTAAATCAACTTCAATCAAGTTGATCTGCGGTCATATAGACTCCCCTCGCGATCTTTTTAAGGAAGCCAACAAGGTTGTCGCGTCAGACGACCTTTCGGGCTCAGCTAGGATATGGGGAGTCTTTTTGGCTTCGCCATCAGACGCTGCAAAAAATCCATTCAAGGGTGAAGAGGCTCTTGGGAAAGGCCTAGTGGACGAAGCTTTGGCGGCCGGCATTAGACACTTTGTCTTTAGCAGTATGGACCGTGGTGGCGACACGGAATCATGGCATAATCCGACTAACGTGCCTGACCTACGATCAAAGCACGAAATCGAAATTTATCTTCGCGATCGGGCTGCTGATAACGGCGACCGCATGGGCTGGACTATTTTCCGAACCGCTAACGTCATGGAGAATCTGAACATGGGTTACTGGAGCTCTGGTTATCTAGCTTGTCTTCGTGATACACTTGGTGAAGTGCCTTTGCAATGGGTATCGGTCAGAGACGTGGGTTTCTTCGTTGCAGAAGCTTTTAAATCCCCAAACTCTTGGAACAAGACGGCAATGGGGATAGCTGGAGACGAGTTGACATTTTCTCAACTAAACTCTCTTTATGAAAAGGGCACTGGACAACCAGTTCCGGCATCCTCGCGCTTCATCGGAGCGTGGATGGGATTAGCAATGCCGGAGTTTCGGGCCTTGTTTGACTGGTATAAACACGAAGGCTACGGGGTTAACCTGGTATATGTCCGAAGCAAGCATCCCAGTATCATGGGTTTCAAGGCATGGCTGAAAGGACCGCGGAGTGAGTAGGCCTGGCACATCTATTTGCAATACGTGCCAGGTGAGCACCACCGGGAGGAAGAAGTGACTATGTTATGCTCGCCTTGGGAATTGCTTGTACTGCCTTCCTGCACTGCCTGGTGATAGACAATGAGGCGGCTGGGAACGCTCTACCACAAACCCTATTCATAAGACTGTAGAGATGGCACGGATGATCTCATCAAGAAACAGAAAATACAATCAATTGAATTCATTTTTGTAATAATAAAATCATCCCTTCTAAGACGGTTATAATAGCCTTCTGCGTGACTTTCCGTGTAAACAGATTCTTCAGGATTCCGTGTTCGATTCCGTGTGAGATCTGCGAGTCGATGTGAGGCAGTCTATTGACGTCGAACAGTGGGCGATAGCGAACGACAGAGGGTGGTAAGCTGGTGGATTGTCGACCGTTGTCTTCTCAGATCCGAATACTTCTCGGGTGTCGACGGAGGCGCGAACGCGTTGGAGGCGAGAGCAAATGAAAGACGATCCCGACGGCTGAACCAGCGGCCACCCCTGGGCGCTGCAGAGGTGCCTGGCAATGCCTGGTTCACCCAGGTCGCCTTATTGGCCGGCGCGACGGGCGGTGCTACTCGCGCATTTGCCACAGACTCCCTCCTAAGATGAGGAACATCCCTAAGCGAGAGCGAACTACATAATTCCTGGGTCCTGTTCCGGGCATGTTCCGGCGATCCTGTAGGAATCGTGTTCAAAACAAACAATCTTGTAACCATCCTTTAGAGAGTATGTTAGTACGGGAGGAGATCAGATAAATGAGGGAAGTACCTTACTTACGTCAGGATTAATGGAGAATCCATAACAGTCGAACAAGGTGTGGAGATCTCCTCTTAGAAGTTTATTTTGTACCGAATTGATTTCTCCTCCTCGTTCCTGGGGTCGATTAATCCAGCGTTTGAAGTTGTTTGCATGCCGCTGCTATTCATATCCGAGGGAAAAATATGCGCGGCCTCAAAGTCACGCCATTTGTTGCGGTGCTTGTTTCGATTTACAATCTTCGAGACAACGCAACGTCCATCCCGTTCTCGCACCTCTTTCCGAAAGCACTCAACTCTGTCTCTAGTTTGGAGTGAGACTGCCCAGGTGTACACTTCCTCGTTGTTTACCTTAACGTATGATATTAGCTAGAGTGGTTGTGATAAAGAAATAGCCAAGAAACCATCCCTGTACGCTTCCCTCGGCCACAGCCAACTAATTACCGGGCATAAGAGGCTGCGTGTCTCGCAAAACCATTTCGCCCTTATCGTTCTGAAGAAAATATTCGCTCGAAATGACCAGGACAATTTCGATCATGGCATGGAAGCTCTTGTTGGTCACGCCGGGAGTGAGGATCAAGCCGCCTACAAGAACTTGCTCGCACAAGTTATGTACTCGCTTTGGCAGCCGTCATTGACGCCCCAGCCCCTATCCATGCAGAACCCCTCACAGGGTTTCCAAAAGACGATGGAGCCGTGATCATCTGAGCATAGGTACAATGCATTATTAATGTCGTGAGGGGTCGGGTCATAAGGGCGGTCTTGGTAGATCATGATGGCCTCGACGATCTGATCCATGTAGTTTCCTATCCATATATCAGATGGAAAGCCGTATACCGGGGTCAGTATTTATATTACCTTTGTCCAGAAGAGTGTAGCCGCAGTACTGGAAGCCCGGACGGCAGTTTGCTGCGGCAGCGAGGGGAATGACAGTAGCCAGAACGGCCAGAGGGATGTAGGTGATCTTGACCGTGGTGAATGTAGTTCTCGAGTAGAATGTGGTGAAGTTGGAACGTGAGGAGAGACGGTTCGTTTGAGGGCAGGGCGCGTTGGTTATATGGGTGGCCGGTGGAACACTTCTCAAGTTCAGATTGACACGGAACCGAACACGCGGTAGACCGTGGACCTGCCTTGTGCCTCGACTGTGAACGGCGGCATGGCCTTAGGACACAATATTACCACCTTCCAATTTCGCTGAAACAGCTAAACCAACGGTCCAAATGTCCAACGATATCCTGCCAAGAAGTTAACCCAGCAGTCCGACGTCTAACAGGCCAACGCTATTTGCTAAGAAATAGATCATCAAACGGCCCAACGGTGCAAAGGTCCAAGACTCTGGGGCGAAGCAGTTTCCCCAGCAGTCCAACGTCCAAAGACCAACGCTATTGGCCAAGAAGTAAATAATAAAACGGCCCAACCGTCTAGCGGCCCAGCCGCCCGACAGTACAGTCGTTCTCGTCCCTGCATTGTGCAATACCACACCCCGAGGAGCCTCATTGCCCCAGTCGCTGGAAGAAACGCTACGTGAAGCAAGAGCATAATTCGCACTATAGGCTTGCGGGCCTGCTAGCTGGGGCTAGCTAGATAGGGACAGAACTGTGGTCGAGTTTCAGTACGAGGTGCTGTATCTGCCAGCAACCATTTTCTAGACCAATGTATTCAGGAGAACCGCATGTCTTTCTGGCTTACAAGGCTCGACGTTCGACGCCTTCACGCTTTCTCGTTATGGAAGACTGTGTTAGCGTCGACTGCGGTTCTGACAGTAGGCGTAAGCCTGGCTTGTGTGGTACTGCTGCCTCCGTTATGCTTCGCTGTTATGCTTCGGCACTTATAAGATCCCAACCCCTTGAGCAGAACTGGCAAGACGGCAACGACTAGTTACTCCTTCAAATAACTATAGAGAAAATTGTAGTTCCGAGACAACTGCTCATTTTTTTTTAATTTCCCTTCAATGACCGACTCAAGTGCCAGAGCACCTCTCCTCAACAACATGGGCCAGCCCGCAGCAAAACCCACCCCCACCCCCTCCGCCATCAGCTCGGAGGCCATCACCGCCCTCTCCGTCATCAAGATCGCCGTCGGCGCGACCTGCCTCGTCTCGCCGGAACTCGCCGGCCGGCTCTTCCTCCTGGACGTCCCCCCGCAGGCCGCCCTAGTGGTGCGTCTCCTCGGGGCGAGCCACTTGGCTCTCGGCGCCATTACCTGGGACCTCTACCGCAGGCGCAGCGCGGACCTGCGCCGCGTCGTCATCGTCAACGTCCTCGCGGACGTGGCGGACGCTGTGAGCTCCACCGTGGCCTTCGCGTCGGGCATGTGTGGCACGGGGGCGTACGCCTGGCTGGGCGGCGGAGCCGTTGCTGCGGCTCTGCTGGGCGAGGTGGGACTTTGGGGGCTTTAAGCTATTCGTATGAGAAGCGAGGTGGAGGGATGTGCGATGAAGTTCGGTTTTGATTTTTGTACAACGTTGAAAGAAATTAGAAATGAGGACACTACTTGTTACCATATACGGCATGGTCGTTTCAATGGGGGATGATGCATTTCGAGGTCATGAAGCAGGCCATTTTTTCGATTCATTCATCATCTGTCAATACTTTGACGATAGAAAATCACCGTTTCCAACTCCATGCGGGTGTTGACCAACTTGGGGCATTAATGACGCCGCGCACTATACCATGAGGAGCCACAGCCAAGCTGGATGAAGGAGCGGCAGAAATACAGCAACAGTTTAAGACATATCATAGCACAAAGAGCGGTTCAGTTTGAGCGGGTGGAAGGAATCAGGCTGGGCTACGAGGCCTAATTGCCAAGACAATTCTGCTCCATGTGAGAGAAGCCAGAAACCTGCAATCCCATTGTCCTCAGACTCACTCATTCCTCACTAGAAACTACACTCTTGAGAACTTATCCGTTGCAATGGCCCCCACGTACACGCCGCTTCGGAACCTACGCCGGGCGGGAGCATATATGCGGCGACTTGGTGAAGTCGGACCATTGCAAGAAAGCAAACGGACGAAGCTACGTGCCGAGCATACTTTCCAGTCTCCCCATGCACGCATCGCGTAGCCGGACCCGCCGTGTGAGTCGACAGCTCGCAGCAGCAGGCAACCGGCCGACATGTTTGCCAAGGGGCGTTCTGCACAAGAGCGGAGCAAGGCCAGCAAGACGCCACGACTCAACAAGAATGGGAGTGCCCAAGAGAGTGAGACGGTGAAGCTTCGTCAATTCAGATGACTGATTGGGTTGCAGAACCAACAAGCACTCCATAGACTCTGCAAAGGGCCCTCAGTCCACCAGTCGGGGTGGCCAAGTCGGGGATGTGGAGCCCGCGATCCTGGTCGAACTTCACCGCCGCCGGTCGAGACCAGTGCAACCCCGGTCAAAAACATCGAGAACGGGTCCTAACAAGTGCGGGCCAGACGGAAATGAGCAGCTGTGCAGCATTCATAAACCCAATGAAGCCGGGTGGGAATACGCTTCTCCTCCCTTCTCCTCATCACTCTCCCATCGTGAGATTGGGGGGAGGCGAGGATGGACTCCCGGCAACGTCTCGTGGCGCTCGTGGTGATGGTTGCGGCGGCGGCGAGCTTCGCGGCCGCCGGGCCCGCCACGAGCATCACCACGGTCTTCTGTGCAGAGGGACACCTGCAACCACCGGTGCACGCATCCGTCGTCAAGGCGGACGCCACGGCAACCGAGTACGCTCTGCAGTGCGGCCCGGACTGGGGGGACGACGGTTTTGCGCCCTGCGGGGACACGTGGAATGACACCATGATTCTGACGCTTGGCCCGTCGACCATGGCGTTGATGGGACGCGACAGGCAGCTGTATGTCATTGCGCTTGGGGTTTGACTGGGTCGTGACGCATGGGAACTGACAAGGTCTTTTGCAACAGCACACGAGGATTCGACTGTAAGCTTCTGCCCTCTTCGTCGGCACGCTGCGACTTCATCCTGGACGGTAAATACGCACTGGAACGCGGCCACTTCCCCTGGGACGTCGAGCCAGACGAGTACGCGGAGATGATGATACCCTTGATCATCACCGCCGGGCTGGAGAAGCTGGATACGGCAACGGCCGCTGGCACCGGCACGAGCACAGCCCTGCCGCGGTCGACGGCGACGCGACTAGACGTACCGCAGACGACTGCGACACGCAGTTTGGATGAAACAACTTCGAAAACGACTGAACGATGGCTGACGCAGGCGACGGGATCGACCACTTCGGCGGATGTGCAGCTGACGGCCTCGTCCACGGCTTCGACAACGACGAAATCCGGTGGTGCGAGGAACACGCGAGCATCTGTCGCGCTGCTGGGTACGGCTCTCGGGCTGGTGATGGCAGCCCTCAGTGTTGTGTAACCTCGGTGTTGGCTGCGGTTGACGCAGCGCAGCATCGCCTGACCCAAGTCGTTCTCTACACGCAAAAACTCTTCTTTGTCATGGTTGGAAGCGGAGGCGGAGACTGGAGCTGCTGTTGAATATCCTCGATGAAACGAATGAGATGCGGATGGACACTTTATTGTAGTGTAGCCGTGCAGGAGGGAATGAGACTGGCTGTTGCCGCGTGTCAGACGGCTCACAAAAGTTGGAGACTTGTGATACTTGCCAATCACTGGGCTGCAGGTGCTTCATCATTACGTTCTGATGACATGCTCTGCATATGCGCATCCCTCGATTCTCGTTCCTGCAGCAACTCCATCTCTTCGCTCAAAGAAAGCACAACCCCATCCGAGCGAATGAGGCAAGTACGCGTTCATCGAGGCGCCGCAGACTACCTGAGTGACCAGCTGAGCCTCGTTACAATGCCGGAGGCAACAATTCGCTGTTGGATGTTGATTAGTAGTTGCTAACACCATAAAAGGCCAACCAAACCGTCAACGGCGACTACGAGTTCATCGAGTATCATTTCTTCCCGCCGGCGGGCTATGCGAGAACCATGAACTGCGTGCTGGGAATGGTACCTTCATGGCCACAGAATCTTTCCGGAGGGTGGCGCCCGAAAGAACACACGAACAAAATTCCAGCGGAAGAGCTCTTGAGAGCGGGCTGGGTTTACTTGTGACGGACTCGGACTTCAAGTTGATACCGGCTTAGGTGACTTGGTGCAGACTCCTGATTCCTGAATGGAGTGTCAGAGTTGAGGGGGAATGTGCGGGGTGGAGGACGGTAATATGGCGGGTGTCGGGCGGGACTCGGAGCGCAGAGACTTGGTTCGCTAAATGCGGGCGTGCGGGGGCGACCGTTTGGAGGGCGTCGACGGGTCTGTCCGACTTCCGGTGGTGGCTGCTTCCACTGTTTCTCGAAGCCCCAGCCCGCCACCGAAGCTGCGATTCCATGCACGCACGACCAAGATCTAAGTCACCTTATATATCCGTAGTTCCAGCTCACACCCCCCCGGCATGTATGCGTCACAGAACACAAATCAAGTCAAGTCAAGTTAAGCTTACTCGCAACGCACCGGAGCAGCGGTGCGCCCGACTGAAACCGACCTGCGCAGTCGAGACACTCCGACGTCATGCCACACGACCGGATCTCACGTAGACGCACGCCATGCCCAGAGCCACGGTTCAATGCCCGCTCGTCACAATCTCGCCGTCAAGCTGTCTGATGTCGTAGTCACGATGCGTACAGGCCCGACGCATCGCAGGCGTCGCAGGGCGGTGGCGCTCGGGCGAGGCGTTGGGGGAGGAGGAACCAGCGGTGCCACCTTCGCCGTCCGCTGGCCATTGGCTTCGGTTCCTCGCGCGAGCCGTGACGGCACGTCTACATAATGTAATTGCTTTCGACTCTGTAATTACCTCCTCGTACAATCGGCAGAACAAAGCCAGCACACGCGAATCCTCCTGCCTCGCTTGCTCCTGCGGCCCCGCGCCTTCGCCCCCGCCTCCTTCGGGTCGTCGGGCAGGCGCCATCGGGACGCCGGCAGGCACAAAGCTCGAGAAGGCAGGCGCCCCTCCCACTCCACACTCCACACTCTGCCCGCCCTCGCTGCGCACCGCTCGCGGCAAAGCTTCGCCGAGCGACAAACCTCGTACCACCCGCCTTGCCCTTCAATCCCCAAACCCACGATCCTCTCCGCCCGCCGCTCGTTCGCGCGACGCACCCCGGCTGCGTGTCCGCGCCAGCACACCTCCCCAGGGCCCTCGTCTGCGTCGTCTCGCAAACCCCCCACCGTTCCCCGGATTCGGCTCATCGCTCAGCCCGACCCTTGCGCGACGGGCCGAGCGCCCTCCTCGCCACCGCGCCCCGTCCACTCGCGAGCCTCACCTCCGGCCGGCCGCCATGGACCTCGACTCGGAGTCGCCGCCCGACGTCGCCTTCGCCTCGCAGGGCCGCTCGCGCGCCCCGTCCGGCCCCTTCGGCGGCAACCACGGTGTGAGTGGCGGCGTCGGCGTCGGCGCCGGCACCCACCGCCCCAAGAAGTCGCCCTCGACGTGCGGCACCTGTCGCCTGCGCAAGGTGCGCTGCAACGGCGCCCGCCCGCTGTGCTCCAACTGCCAGCGCCTGGGCTTCCCGTGCTCGTACGACGACGACGCCGCCGCCGCCGCTGCTCCCGCTGACGCCTGGGGCCTGGCCCTCCCGCGCCGCCGCGTCAAGCAGGCCTGCCTGAGCTGCCACGGCCGCAAGGCCCGTTGCTCCGGCCACCTGCCCGCCTGCGAGCGCTGCCGCGCCCAGGGTCTCGAGTGCGTCTACCGCCCGGGCAAGCGCGTCAAGGCCGCGGCGTCGTCAGCGGCGGCACGGGGCTGCTTTGCCGGCGCCGGGAGCCCGCCGGGCGGCGAGGCCAGGGATGACGCCCACAATGACAGTGACGCCGCCCTGACGGACCACGCGGGCACCGCGACCCCGAGCACCTTCAACCACGACGTGTAAGCCGAGTTGTGGCCCGTGTGACGATGCTCGAAAGCTGACCCGTCCTTCCCAGCGCCTGCCCCGACGAGTCCTTCGAGGCCCTCATAGGCCGCACCCTGGACCAGTTCTTCCGCCACGTCCACCACATCCCCATGTACTCGTTTCTCCACCGCGCCTCGCTCATGGAGCAGTACAAGGCCGGCAAGGTCGACCGGGCCCTGCTGCTCGCCCTCGTCGGCATCACCTCGTGCCTCACCGACATGGGCCCCGGTGCGCGCGAGTACGGCGACCGGTGCGTCGACGACGCCGAGGCCCTCGTCCTCGCCGACTACACCCGCCCCTCGGCCTTCAAGGTCCAGGCCCTCGTCCTCATGATCAAGCACCGCATCCTGTCCAACCGCTTCCCCAGCGCCTTCGTCCTCTTCAGCCTCGCCTCGCGCTACGCCGCCGCCCTGCGCCTCAACTACGACAGCCCCAACCTGTGCTTCCTCGCCCGCGAGTCGCGCCGCCGCCTCATGTGGTCCCTCTACTGCATGGACTCGGGCATCTCGGGCGGCTTCCGCGACTTCTCCCTCTGGCGGCCCGGCAGCATCCACGTCTGCCTGCCCTGCAACGAGCGCAACTTCGAGTTCGACCTGCCCCAGCTGACGGAGACGCTCGTCCCCGACTCGGACGGGCCGCTGCCGCCGCACCCCGAGGACGTGGGCAGCAACGCGCTCCACGTCCGCATCTTCCACATCCGCCAGAAGATCGTCGAGTTCACCAAGAACGCCGCCGTCAGCCGCGACGTCAACACCACCGACCTGCAGACGACGGTGCTGTCGCTCCACCGCGAGCTCGACGACTTCGCCAACCGGCTCCCCGCCTCGTTCCAGTTCTCCGAGAACTCCCTCCGCCTCCGCGGCTACTCCCCGCGCATCTGCGTCTTCGTCATGATCCACGTCTGGTGGCGCCAGTGCCACTGCGACCTCTACCGCATAGCCCTCGCCGGCTTCCGCGAGGCCCTGCCGCGCGCCACCCTCGACACCCTCGACGACAGCTTCATCCAGCACTGCCAGCGCCAGTGCCTCGACCACTCCCTCGAGATGGTCAGCATCTTCTCCGCCATGCAGAAGCTGGGCGCCAAGCCCGTCTCGGACCTCGACCTGGCCCTGTGCGCCTACCAGTGCGCCCGCATGCTCAAGTACGCCTACCACGTCAACGGGGACAAGTTCGGGCTCACGGCCGAGGGCGTCACCGAGCAGGGCAAGGTGTGCCTGCGCACCATCCAGCAGTGCTGCAAGGGTCCCGCCGCTGATGCCATAGTCTCCGACCTCGAAGGCCTGATACGGCGCGGGTTCGGAGCCCCCTCGTCGCCGTCCCAGATGGCCAGCCCCGACACCTTCCGGCTCAACGGCCAGGTGCCGTCTCGGAACCCGGTGCTGAGGAGCATCGAGGTCTCCGACGACCCCGACGTCGTCTCCGCCACCAACGACGAGTTCACGTCGGCATCGCCCGCGAGGATGAACCGCATCTCGCTGCCGTCCGCCATGATGACGGAGCCCTGGCCCTCGGACAGCAACACCGACAACAACAACAACAACAACAACAACTTCAGCGACTTGCCCCCGGCACTGCCCGACGCTCCTGAGCCCCGCAGCAAGTCGGCCGCGCTCGAGGCGTCGGTCCGCGGCGACCTCGGCCCCTCGGAGCTGAACAACGCGTACGAGGGCGCGCTGGACGGGCTCGGGCTGGACAATGGGCTGGACCACGCCATGGGCATGGACCTGACGCCCTGGCCGCCCGGCGGGGAGTGGGTGTGGCCCGAGTTCTTGAACGGCGGCGTAGGTGTGTAAAGGAGAGTGGAGACGATGGACAGGCCAAGGGCCTCTCACTCTCAACATGGTCATTTGATGCGTAGGAGATACCCAAACGCCCTGTTGGCAAGGCCGTCAAGACGTGCTAGGGATAAATCCAGGCCAAAAGCCGGCCGGGGACATCATGCATTTTGTAATCTACAATAGCCTTTGCCCCTGATAGAAGCGCCTCCGCGCCTGCTAAGCAAATGAGATGATGAAAGCAAGTATCAAACGTCCTCTCTCCAGAGGGCTCCGGAGCGCGTGAGACTTGGACACACAGGCACACACAAACAACCCCCTGACAGAGAAAAGGACTGCACAACCGGGGATTTGTGCTCCTTAGGCATCGATAGCCTACATCCTCACATGGAAGAGATATCGCAGCTTGACCTGCGCGACGTCGTAGCAGATGTACTCGTTGTAGTAGAGGTCCCCGTTCTTCACGTTCGTGTCTCCCGGTATGACGCTCGTGTCGGGCTGTCACAACGTTAGCACGCCCAGATGCTGCGGCAGGAGGGAAGATAAAGGGGGACGGGGACAAAACAAAGGGGGACAATTACCATTCTAACGCCCTTGAGGCTTTCGTGCACTGCCCCCGCGTCCACCCAGGCACTCGGCCCCATGGAGCCCATACCCCAGGTGCTCACCATGCCCTTGCTGGCAGCGTCGGTGCCGGCGTCGTAGTTGGAGTGCAGCAGCTGCTGCATGGGGTTGCCGAGCTCGGCCTCGCAGAGCAGCAGCAGCGCGTGGCCGCCCGAGCACGACGACGCGCAGTAGCCGGCCGACTTCGTCGACAGGTCGGCCAGGTAGATGCCCTTGCCGAACATGTAGCCCGAGACGGGGGCCTCGGGGGGCGCGATGCGCAGTCCCTGGCTGAGGATGCCGCCGAAGTTGGTGCAGCGCGAGCCGTGCCACAGCAGGCGCCGGTCCGAGGGGATGCTGGCGAACTTGGAGTTGGCGAAGCGGGACGTCTCGCCCTGGCGCTCGATGCGGAAGATGTTCTGCAGCTTGTAGCTGTAGTTGTGGGTGGCGCCGCGGGAGCCGTTGAGGTACTTTGCCAGCGCCGAGTACTCGCTGCTGGCGCTGTCGAGCGGCGTCATCTCCTCCATGCCGAGGCTCTGGAACTGGCGGTCCTGGGGATGGATCGTGAGGGCAGTCTTGCGGTCGATCTTCATAATATCGGCCGCGTACTTCATGTCCGACAGACTCTCCAGGAGCTCGATCTCTCGCTTGAGCCGTTCGTCGCTGTTGATGACGAACGGCCGGTATCGACCAAAGGCGTGGGGGATGAGGGAGTAGTACATGTTGGAGAGCCGCTCCGTGGCCTCGGCCACGTTCGTGTTCCAGCGGCTCGACGCGAGTGACGGGTCGGCCATGAGGGCGGCCAGGTCCTTCAGCTGCTGGAAGCCGCGGGTAATGGCGGTTTTGCTGAGCTTGCCGAGAGGCAGCTTGTTGGCGTCGTAGTTGAGAGACGACATTGCGGCGCTGAAGTATTCTTGGTTGAAGAGGAGTCTCATGAGATCCTGGACGGGCACTTCCAGGGTGCACTCCGGCATAGTTCGCCCCTCTTCCTCCTCGCCACCGTCCTCCTCCTTAGCCGCCTCGTCTTCTTCATCACCCTCGTCTTCCGAGTCAGGATCGTAGCTCCGTTCCACAAACGCATACTTTCCGGGCCTCGGGTCGTCGGCTCGCTTGTCCCAGGGCAAGCCAGACTTGTCCCGGAACTTCTTCTCAAAGAACTTGATGGCACTGGCGAGGGTCCCATCGCCCAAGATGGCGTTCTGGCCGGCCTCTCCAACGCGGCCCCATCGGCTCCATGTCTTGTACGTGTTGCTTGCGTCGCGCAAGACCTGCGAACAGTCAGATCGACATCTTCTCGGGCAAAGTAATGAAGCGCACCTGCAAGCGATAAAACTTATTGTGGTTGTTTGTGGTACTGGACTGGTTCAAAGAGGCATCGTAAATCATGCCCGAGTCCGGGTCGATGTGGACCTGGTAGGTTAATAAGGGGCAGTGATCATCCAAGGGGATGGTCGCGCTCTTGTTCTTGAGGAACTGGCCCTCGCCCACCTTCTTCTCAGCCCCATCGCCATCTGTCTGTGCGTCAGCTTTGGCTTTAGCGGCAGCTCTGCCGTTAGCCTTGGCTTTTCCAGCCGGGATTTTGTCCTCATTATCACCATCCTCGTCCGTTTTGGCGTCCGCCTTGGCGTTGGCTTTGGCCTTCTTGGCCTGCGGCTTTTCCTCCTCGTCCCCATCGCCGGCTGTGTTAGCCACCGCAATGGGCCGCTTCTTGTCTCCATTTGTCGATGCGCCACCGGCAGCGGCCGCAGTCCACAGGAACTCGTCGGCCTTGACAAAGGTCTTCTCCTTCTCGCACTCAAACAGCCACTCGGGCTTCACCAGGGGCTTGTTCTGCTCGCGCGCCGTCCCGACCTTGCCGGCCGTGTCGTTGCAGTCCTGCTCCGTGCAGATGAGGTGGGTCACGTTCTGGCCCACGCTCTTCATCGTCTTGCCGCCGAGCTCGCGCACCAGCTGCTCCATCGACGCCTGCGAATGGCCCCACTGGGTGAAGCGCCCGCTGAAGGCGACGGTGCAGCCCTCCAGAGGCAGCGACTGAGCAGGCGCCGCCGCAGCAGCGGCCCTTCTTCGTGGAGGCATTGTATGAGGCCGCTCTATTAATAGCGCGAGACAGCCTGAGTCGATGTATGGGGTAACTTAAGGCTTGAACGAGAGCTTTTGGCAGAGCCTTCTGATGCTCAATTGAGGGGGAATTGCTTGGAAGAGAGATGAAGCAGATGGCAAAACAAACGTCGAAAAAGAAACGAGGCACAATCCCTTTTATGGGAGACGGGAGCTGTGATTACTGGGCTGAACGGTGGAAGGCGGCTCAAGCTGCGGTGGGTCCTCGCCTTCAGCCCCTGGCTCCAGGCCAGGCACCAGCGCGCCAAGACCCATGAACACTTCGAACCCCATCACGAAGGTGGCACGGCATCACGTGAGCCCGACGTCTGCAGCCTTCAAGCACCCAACTCCATCGCGTCTCCATGGAGCCAGCCGTTGTTGACAGAGCCAGATTGAGGTAGCACGCAAGCTGCAACTGAGTGCCGACTTCATGCCAACAACGCTCGGTGCGAGTGTGTCCAAGACTCATATCGGTTAAGTTCAATTATGTGCACGTATCATACATCGATGTAATGCCTTCAGTTTGTCGACTCGATCAGCCGGCCAGCAACGTTACCCAGCTTTTGACAGTCCACGCAATTGCGAAGGAGGAGAAGCCTGAATTAAGTGAACATACACCCTTCGACCCTCCAAGCGCTGCCTGGTGCTTGAGTCCCAAGGTCCATGGAGACGGTCGAGTTCGTGTCGAAAGCCCTCATGATGTCGCCCAGCCCGTCCACTTGACAATCACCATCGTTGAGGAAGTTGGCCTTGAGTGCGTCCTGGTTCAGCTCGAAATCCCGCCCATCTCTGCTCCAGACACCCTGCATCAAATAGATTCGCCCGAAGCAGCTCAGATCGGCTTGAATCGTCGTCGCAGCGCATCTCTCGCCCTCCTTGAAGTTAAACGTCCTTGAGATGGTCTCTGTGTCGGTCGTGGACGTTGACCATTGGCTGCTAAAGCTGAACTGCGGGTTGAATTGGAGCTTGATGACGCCAATCTTGCCTTCGACCGTTCCGCCGGTTGTGATTGTGTACCCATACGTAGTCGTCTTGGTGACGCTGTGTGTAAAGGTGAGCGTTTGGGAGCAACCTATCGAAGAGGGTTAGCACAGAACTGCTGAGACATGCATGGTAGAGGGAGAGACTTACTGCTTGTTTGACAGATGAACAACGATTGCTTCTTGACAACAAGCGGGGCGGACTTCTTGCAGTAGTCCAAGTTCGACATGATGGACAAATGTAGTGTGCCCTCATCAAGGAGCATCCTCCACCCGCGACCGATCCTTCTCCAACACTTAACCTGCATTTCCATCTTTCTCGTCCCCAGGGTCGCCCTCGGATCGACCTCGATGGCGCTCAAGAGCTTCGTCGCGGTGGTCAAGACATCTTCGTGCGGGTCAGGAGACACGCCACGGAGAGTGGAATTGGAATTCTCCTGGATGCCGACCAAGTCCCGTTGACCAAGCCTGCCGAATGGCTCTCCGTTGATCCAAAGAGCAGGAGCAAGCTTCCCGCCAGTGACTGTGGCACTCTCGGCTGGGCGCGCAGAGGCCAAGAGGCCGGCGGCCAAGATGCTAGCAAGGCTCAGAACGGAGAGCATGCTTTAGATGTTCTGTTCTACAGCGGCTTTGAATGTGAAAGAAAAGCCTGTTATTATATGCATCGGGGCCGGGAAAGGCAGGCCATGGCGCCAAGTACGTGGAGAAAAGGCACTCACCTTTATACTCGTACTTGAACAGTCAAGTCTTACACTCAGGGGTATGGGAACATCCCAGTCCGGCACGCTTCCTATTCGTCAAAACCAGCCTGCTGTATACATTCCCTTGAAGAATACCTCACTTCTTATTCCTCCCGCTGGATCCGAACGGAAGAAGGAGGCGTCTGGCGCCAGGCTTGCGCTTGATGTCATGTGCGACGCCCGCCACGTGCGGCGCGTATACGGATGGTATCGCTGGTATCCGTTACGCTCACGTTATTTCGACGGAAAAGGCAACTCTCCGCATCGATGCAACCCAAACGTCCGGGCGGCATGGCATCGTCCTCGTATTAGCCAGGGGTTTGGGGGAGGCGCGCACGGCGGGACGAAGCGTGGGGTTCGGCTCCATCGCCGTGTTCACGACGGCAAGTTCCGGAGCACCCCAGACATTCTTCTTGCAGCGCCATGTGCCGGATTCGAAGTTGCCCCAAAAGGAAGGGGCCGAACTCAAAACCTCCTGATCGCGTCTGAAACATAACAACTGTGATATTCGATGACGGAAATCCGGCATCTCGGTACCTTTGCCAAGGGGAGGGGAGCCAAGGCGGGTGCCAAGGTGTCTAGGAAACATTTGGAGCCCATTTAAGTTCTATGAGTGTGTATCCATGCCGAGTATTTAACTTACTCAATAACCATACGACTGTCGAGGCCTGCAGGTAGCCGAAGGTGACCCAACGAGCCAGAGCCTCTCTCCGACACTTCCTTATCGGTGCTCGGGGCCTCGCTGCCTTGATAATGAAAGCGCATCAGCGAAGAGGTCACCTGGATTGTGTCTGGCAGTCCGCCGAGAACAGCTACGGCATCCGGTGTCAATAGCCCTACTCGCCTAGCCACTCGATGCTTCAATATCTATTTCAATCTTACAAGCCGGAATCTGCCGCAACGCTTACACAGCCGAAATCTGCCATAACCTACACAGCCGGCACCGTCGTGCACCAGCACGATGCCCTCCCAGCTCTGGCTCCCAGTAGCCAGCCCATCAATTCCAGTCAATGCTATGCAGCCGCTCTCACATCCCCACTAGAGACGTTACATCTGCGTCACCTCCTCGTCCCTAGAAGAACAAACCTCCACCTTCCGGCTACATTCCCCCTTACATCACCCCACGTGCGGGTGCCCGTCTTCGTCGGGGTGCAGGCCATGCAGTATGTCGCTCTGCTCGAACGGCAGACCGTCCGGACCGTAGGCCTGCGCCAACAGCTCCTGGATCAACAGCTCTGCCGCCGGCGGCATCAGGTGCGGCTGCAGCCCCTCGGCGATCAGGTCATGCTCAGTCATCAAGTCATTTACTGCGCTCTCGTATTAGCGACGCTGATGCGGTATGCCAGTCGGCTTTGCTAGGTCAGAGGTCACCGGCGAATTCATCATCAGGGATACCTGAATAAAGTGTTAGCGGGAGCAGCTGCTGCACGTCCGGTCGGGGACGCAGGTACGGGGCACGAACTCTCGCCATCCTGGTCTATGGTAATGATATCATCGTCGGATCCAACCTCGCCGTCAGAAGTCTCGTATTCGGGCGTGACCATGCGCGGCCACTTCACTTCAACCTTCGACGTGATATCCTCCACAAACTCCTTCCAAAGGGACCCCGTGTAGTCCACCGTCGAGCCGTGCTCCTTGAAAGAGACGAAGTAAGGTTTCGGGCGGTGGGTATATGCCTGTTGCAGCATGCCCGCCTTGAAGTGGTGGAGGTTGAGGTTGGGGGTCTGCCTCAGCTCGGTGAGGAAGTCGGTCCAGAAGATGGTCTTTGGTGGATCGTTTGGATCACGCCCCGCGGGGTAGTCGCGCTGCAGCGTCACCTTCCACAGCTCCAACCTTTTCAGCGAAGGAGCAAACTTTTGGATGACGGCGAGCAGAGTTGCGCTTTCGAGATTCATGATGCCCAAGCTGAGCTCCTCCAGATGGGGCATCTCAACCGGGGCCGTCGAGGTCTCGCCATCGTCATCGGTCGGTTGCGAGGCGCCTTCCGACGGCGGGCTCGTGGCCAGCCATTCCAGGAAGCTCGCCAGCGCCGGGTTGTAGTCGTGGTGCTCATTGATGCGCAGGTTCTTCAAGTTGGGAAGGCTGGCGAGAAACTTTCGAAGGTGCGTGTCGGGCGCCGCCTGGAGGACGGGTGCCTGGTCGGCTGTCCACCCGCGGGGGCTGGTTCTCCACGAGAGGTCAATGGACAGGTGCAGCTTCTCCAGCTTCTGCAGGACGGGCAGGACAGAGGGCTCGACGAAGCGAGGGACGTTGAAGGCAAAGTCCCGCAGGTGATTTCCGTTCCTAACTATGACCTCGAGACCCTTGGGGGTGGCGCCCGCCACGCCCAGCGCATGGAGAAGCAAGGCGAAGACCTGGCTGCAGCCCTGCAAGGGAAACCCGGAATTCCAGACGCCGCTGGCACCTTGGCTCAGCCGGATGCCCGTCTCCTTGAAGATGGTGGTGGACCCGTAGCTCGTCCACTCGGCGTGGGGACCGTCCCTGTTCCGCTTGATGGAGTTGAAGTCGCGCAACACCACGTCCTCAAGGCCGGGGAGGTTCCGGAAGGCCTCGGTGAGCATCTCGCGGTGGCACCCCGTGTTCCACAGGGTGAAGTGGTTCGCGTACCGCTGCTTGAACTTGCGCTCCTTTTCGTCGTCCGGGAGCGGGCGGTGAAGACCCTCGGGGAAGCGGTCCAGGCCAATGTGCAGATAGCGCAGGTGAGGGCCAAGACGGCTCTTGGAGATGTCGACGAGCGCCTGCAGGCTGTCGTCTGTGATCATGAACTGCTTCTTGGTGAAGAAGTCGCTGGTGAAGGTGACATAGAGCAGCTCCTCGATGGCGCGACAGGTCAAGCGCAAGGCGCACAAGTCGGTCGTCGAGAGCCCCTTGGTGATGCGGATGAGCACCTCGAGCGGGAGCTTCGTGATGCGACAGCTGCCGGGGGGGTCATGGGTAGCCCACGCGGTCACCCAAGCTGCGTCGGCCATGGCCGGCGACTACCAGTCGATGGCGAGGCGTTTGTCGCGTCCAGCAATGAGTCGCGAGAGATTGGTCCTCTTTGAAGAGAAGAAGGCAAAGTGAGATGGGAGAATGAAGCGAGCGATGCGGATGTCTGGGCTTCCTATATGTCACCGTTCATCGGCCCCGTCAGGCAGTGGCGGGGACGCAGTGGGTGTGTGGGTGCGCTTCAGCCTGGACGTCCGTCGACTTGAGGAAGCCTCGACAGCCGTGTGCCTTGAGGTCAAAACCTGCTGTTGAGTTTCTACAGACGTAGTTCAAACCTCGGGCCTCGCAGGCGGACGAGATGCCGTACGATTAGCACAGGCAGGCAGGCAGGCAGGCAGGCAGCAGGCGGGTCTGCCGTCGACCGTGGTCAGAGTCCAGAGTCCCTTACAGGGGGGTTCGGTCGAGGCGCCTCACGAGTCAGTGGAGGGCTCGTCGTCTCTGCTGCGCGACGCTGCGAGCGCTCGACGTGAGTCAAAGCCAGTGCGCGAAACACGTACGTACCTTGCTCGATCTCTGCGCGACCCCGAACGTATGTTTGCGCGTCGCCTCTCCGGATCTGAAGCCTGGTTCTCGACGAGGCCAAGTTTGTTAACAGGCCGTCGTTTGGCGTAGCGCGGCACCACATGCGACCATGTACCCGACATCTTTCACTAAGGACCTAACAGCCCGTCCGTCAGCTCTAGGTGAGGTACCCACTCTCAGCTCCCCGCCGCTTGCGCTGGCCAACCTGCAACGCTGAGAGAGGGGAGGGGCTTGAGCGCCGCGGGCGGGAGCCGGCGCCGTGCCGTGCGGCCGCGAACGAGTGGGTTCATCCTCCTCGTCTCTCGCCTTCATCAGTCAGCATGTGGGCGCATCGCCTCGTTCGATTCGCATCCCGGGCATCATCCACGATGCACAGTTCCCCCAATGACCTGTCAGTAATCTCGGGATCCGCACCCTGCACCCCGTACATACTTCAGGTTGTACTCCGTACCAGCAATCCGCAATGCCGGGTGGTACGAGCGTGTAATTAGTTTGGTACTATCTGAGCCAGGTTCAAGGTGGAAATCACGCCAATTTTATCCCATCCAACAATGGAACTTTCCCGTCTTCTTCGTCTTCTTCGTCTTCCCCGCACAACTCTACTCTAATAAGGCATGGTACCTTACCCTTCTAATCTCCAAGTGCCCCCTGCCTGGCACCTTGTAAGTATGGTAGTCATAAGGCACGCATGGTCGGCGACACTGCAGTCCGCTATAACATGACCGCGAGGCTCAACACGCCTGGTATATCCCCCTCTCCCCGCACGCTGCAGAAGACCATCTCTATCCCAAGGTAGGTACTCGTTACAAAACACATCGCCGTGTGCAGCCAGCTCGGTAACCGCAATCTATCTTGATCCAGGACACGCGTATGGGTATATGCTCAGAAAGCTGCACGCTCTTGACCCAATGCCAAAATACCCCTGTAGATAGCCACGATGCCCGGCCGGCATAGCATTATATCCACCCCAAATCATGTCAGCCCCATAAACTCGTTCTGCCGCAGAAAGCTCGTCGCCAGCTCGTCGCCTCCTTGCTCTGCCGCCTCCATCCAATGGACAGCAACGCACATGAGCCCTGCATCGTTCCTGACGTCTCCCTCCTTGCTGCCAAGACCCTGACCGTCGCCCGAACTGCCCGGGACCCCTTGTGCGCCTTTGGCGTTTGCGCCTGCGCCGCCTAGATTGCCGCTGCTGGGCCCCCCGATGCCTCCACGGACTCGCTCGCTTCGGCCGTACTTTTCCATGACAGCCTGCTTGAAGACTTCACGAGGTTTGGAGAGCGGCACTGTTGTTCGCCCGACGAACTCGGGATTCGACAGGTAAAAGAGCGCCAGTTCACGCTGCGCTGTTGGGTAGCCCTCTTTGGCCGTGATGGCCCACATCTTGCCCACGTCGTCGAGCCTGTACCTCGTCGATGGAGGCGGCGGAGTGCCTGTCGCCGAAGGTACGGCTTCGCAGGGGCCAGTGTCGTCCATGGGCGACTTGCGAGCGTGCGTGTGCGCCGCAATCACCTCGTCCGCCATCTCCACCATTGTCTGGCACACTTCGGATTTGAGCTTGAGAGCCGCCAGTCCAGTGTTCCAGAACGCCTTGCCTCGCTCGGGCTTGTCCAGGATGGATGACGGCACAAACGATGCAATCAGCTGTAGGTCTCGGAAGAGAGACTTTGGCCGGATCGATGCATCTCGGAAGAGGTGTTGCAGCTCCCTTGTTATCGCATCCGTGTTCGTTGCACTGCCAGATACAATCGACCGCGTTTCAGGATTCGTTTGCCGTGACTGATAGACGAACCCAGTAGCCGGGAGAGCGAGCTGCAGGGCCTGCGATCGCCGTCCCTTTACGTTGTCAATGGTCCCCTCCAGTTGCACCGGCCGATGACCTCCGTGGTCTTCGGCGACGCTCGAGCCAGCATCTGACCTGTTTGCCCTGAGTTTCCGTGACCCATTCGATAAAAGCGAGGCAACTATCAGGTGCTCCAACTCATTAAGAGCGTTCAGCTTCGCATAAGGGTTCGGATGGACGCAAAACATGGTCAGCAGCCGCTGGTAGGCCTTCTTGAACGGGAAGTCGCCGCTATTATCCAGGGATGTGCGACGGCCGCCATCGAACGCATGTGACCCGTTTTCTGCTGCAGGGATACCTTCCAAGCCCTCTGCTGGTCGTTCAGATTTGTTGTCGCCACCGCCGCGCAAGTTGCTACGGCTCCTCTTCTTCTCAATCACCCTGGGCCTCGTGGAGCTTCTGCTGTGCTGCTTCTCTCTGTCTTTCCTCCCGGACCGTCGCCGAGCGCGGCGATCCATGGCCTCCCGTCTCTCGATGCATTCCTCTCCCAAGTTTTGAAACCACATGTCCGTCTCTGACCCGCGGGCCAGCAGCAGGTTTCCCAGATCAGACAGCAACAGGCTCGTGAGAGATTGTTTGAGGTCGTCGAGGAATTGCGTCTTCTCGTCCTCCGCCCGCGGAGGGTACACAGTCTCGTTGGACGATGCAGATGTGCCCGGCCTGCCGATGGACACGCTGGAGCTCGATGGAAGCGTGACGTGCTGGATCGGGCCCGAAAACGTGGTGGAAAGGTTCGTGAGACTCGTCGTAGGAGAGTAAGCTCTCGAAGCAGAGGATCCAGGCGACATGGCAGGCTGAAACGGTGACCAAAAGGTACTGGCGGAATCAATGGTGTGGATGAGAGACCCCTTGTCAAAGTACTCTTGACTGTCCAGCACATCAGACATGAGGGCGCCGGGCCGTGCATAGCTGGCCCTCGCCGAATCCAGCGAAAGGTGCCCCGAGCTGGCCCTCATACCTCGCACGAATGAGCCCTGGCGACTCGGCGACGGGCCAAAACGCCGCTCACCATCACTCATAACGCTCACGTTGTCGTCAGCAGTTACCGATTGCTCTCGTTCGCGTGCTCTCATCCGATCGAAGACAATCTTGTCACGCTTGTACAACTCGCTTGACCAAAGCACAGGAGCCTCCCGAATCGTTTCGCCGATCAATTTTGAGATGCACCTGTCAACTTCGCAGCAAAACCGATGGATCCGTTCCTCGCCCTGGCAGAAATTCTCAATGTCATATTGCTGCAACCACAGTGCGGTTTTCTCTGCTTGGTCGTCGCTCAGCTTGTTAGGGCCGCCCTGCTCCTCAGACGCTGCCAGGAGATCCAAGACTTGTGACTCAGTACGGTAGAGATACGACGCGCCCGGGCCGCGTGCTGTGTTGGCCCGCGACCGCTGAAACGAGCTCCATCGCCGGGGCATTCCCATGATCTTCAGGGCTTGACATACATCACGGCTGTGGGCGTACTCCTTGGAGTTACGCACGTCCGTGACGAACCACATTTTGTCGCGCATCGCTCGAATTCGCCTCATCATACGGTCAATGAGCCCTTCGTGACGCTCCTGGCTTTGTTTGAGCCACACCAACCACGCATCGTATTCTTCGATTGCGGACGCTGAACAGCGAATGGAGTCTCGAGGGCTGCGCGAAAAGATGTTGATCAGAACGGCAAACCCATTCTCGCGAAGAGACGGGGATTCCAAGTCATTCAGATGCTTCAGCGTTTTCCAGTATACATGTGAGGACACGAAGTCGCCCTGAGCCTTGGACTGCGCAGAAGCCGCCCTCAGCATGGTAATGAGAACAGGTTCAGAATCTTCAGTCTTATCCTTCGATTCGGCGGTGCTCTCAGCCGGTGCGTTTTCCCGGGCGGGCTGCTTCCAGTACGGATTGCGACTGGGTGTGGTCTGTTCCGATGTAATGATCTTGTTCTTGGACCTGTACTTTTTAAGCCTTGAGGCGCGATTGCTCAACTGAGCCCGTTCCCCCTCGGGCTCCAAGTTGCGTGGTATCTCGTAGTCCTCAACAAGCCTGAGGATGGAGTCTCGCAGCTGGTGATAGTCTTTGTCTAGCTCTGGGCCTTCAACACGATCCTCATCGTCGGTGTCAATGCTAGAAGAATTATCGTCGTCATCATGTTCGTCGTCAGGGTCGTAAGTCATATGCGTAGACAGTCGTCGACCGTCTGATGAAATAAAGAAAACAGCCCATCGCTCCGCGCAAGGATGACAGGATCCGCGGATAGCTTCCGCGCCGAGGTTTTGGCCCAGTTCGTGGACGGCAAGCCGTAAACGATATCCATCCTCCTCATACCTATTCAGCCGTCTCTGGGTCTCGGCGTCGCCAGAAACGGGCGAATAACGACTAGGGGTCGCGGCGTTGGCGTCGTCGGACAAACCTTCGCGAGATGCAGCGCTATCACTTAGCGCAGAGGAAACGCTGGTGCTAATGATCGAGGCTGCGTCAAAGTTGCCTCGAGGGTTAGCCATGGTAATAGGTTGGGAGATCGCGGACAGGCCGGATATGGACGCCTGACCAGAACGCATACTCGACCCGGCTGAGAGAGGTCTCCGTTCCGGGAACAAGGCATTGACCAACGTCACCAAGTCGGCAGGGCTGATGACCAAGTAAGGGTGCACTTCCACCGTCTCCCTCAGTGACGTGATGGACCTGGCAGGCAATAGTTTGGCGGCGGGAACCTTGGAGCGAGAACCCTGGAATCTGGTGAGGATGCTCTCGACGTGGCTTTTGATTTTCGGTGGGACCTCCACGGGGATACAGGTTGCCGATGGTTTCCCATTCCACATGCTCGAAACGTATTCATGGGCTTTCATTGCGACCTTCTTCAGGATCTTCTCTCGAGCATACGGGGTGATGTGGTACTCGGCCAGCATCCCGTAGGACTCGGGATGAACAATCACTCCCAGGAGGAAGACAAAGAAGAGACACCTCCAAACGAACCACCTGGACGTGTTTTCGACGTACTTCTTGTCCAGCTTCTTGATGATGGCATTTCCAAGTTCCAAGAGGCCTTCTGGAATACCTGTCGCATCTTCGTCGTCCACCAGCTCGAAGAGGTCATCGACTGCCTTGTCGTAGAAGTTCTTGGCGGCGACTTCGTCCGAGTGGTTCCAGTCGGACAGGTTGAACCGCGTGCCATGCTGGTCCTCGGCTCGGTCCAGGAGGAAGGCCCCGTCCTCCAGAATCTTCATCAGATACCACTCCATGTTCGACTTACCCGACCAGTCGCGCATGGCGGTCCAAATATTCAGCACAGAAATCAAAAACTGCTCGCTAGTAGACTTTGGTTGCTGTATCAGTCTCGCCAAGACTGTAGACCAAATGTCGGTACGTCGCTGGTCCTCGGAGCTGTCTGGCCCAGCCGAGTTAGCAAAGCACGTGTGAATGAGAATGGACAGCGGATCATGTCTCTGGAAGGACAAGAGCCGCTCAACGTCGGCATTGTGGCTGTTGCGCCCAGGAGTTCCAGCGTGAGGTCTGGAGGACGATCGGCCATGGAACGGAAGGACTGATTCGACCGGCTCCAATCCTTTGTGGAAACTCAGCAGGGCGTTGAGCTCAGCGCTTGTGAGGGCACATATCCGCGTGGCCAAGTAATCAGGATTCGTGCGGACATTGCACAGGAAGTCAAGGAACGCATCGCGCGCAGAAGCAGATATGTCATGGAGGAAGGGGGTGATGGACCTCAGGGGGCCAACGCCGACTACGGAGCTGCTCGGGGTATCCAGGCTGTCCGAAGATCCCAGGGCGTGGGAGGAGAGGGCCTCCATCTCAGGCTCCAGCAAAGCGTAACGGCGGAGCTCATCGCAGCTCTTCCGTACGTCATGGATGGCATTGTAGAGCAGGGCAAAGCTGTCCTTGTCGTCCTTGCGAAAGTTATCCACCAGGTTGCGGTGCACAATGTCGCCACATCTCGTCAGACGCGCACTCAATGCGGTGGACACCAGGCTCCTCTGCAAGCGAATCCGGGTATTAGCGCGCTTGCGCTCTTGGTACTTGGACAAGCGTACAACATGAGCAAGCTCCTCAAGCGTGGTGCTCTCCTTGTCGCGGGTCAGGTGCGGGTTGGTATACTGGGTAACGTCCTCCAGCAGCGGTTTAGGACGCGACTGGGGAAGCTTGTCGGTTTCAACGCCGGACCGCAGCGGTGCGACGGGTCGGTCCTTGGGCTCATGTCGTGATCCTGTTGGCGACGGCCTCGCCAGTTGTGCAACAAGCGGCCGTCGGTACGCGGTAGAAGGGCTCTGGTTAAGGAAACGACCCCTCCGCGTGGGCTCGTCGGCGCGGCGCAATGGCAGCGTCTGCGTGGCGTCGGAGCCGCGCGAGGGACTGCGAGATCGTTGGCGTCGCGATCTCGGGGCGTTGGTTTGGTCCTCGGGCAACGGGGCAGGGAACTTGGAGTCGTGGGTAACGGTGGGTGATACAGCTATAACCGTAGCATGAACCATCAGCACAGATAGCGCAACGGCCAAGCGAGCGGGAGACACAGCCACGGGACAGGGACGTACGCGGGGAGGAATGAGTGCAGACGGGCGAAGAAAGGGAGCGTTGCATGGAAATCATAGTGACCCCATGGGGGAGGGAGCGCCGGTGCTCGAACAGCCCAGGGGCGGCTTCGCGCCGGTGCAGGAAACGGCCGTTCGTCTAGCCGGCGGCTCAACGGCGAACCCGCAGAAAGGCTATATGGCGACGGTCCCCCCTTCGTCAGAGCAGAGTCGAACAGCGCACAAGAGAACTCTGGATGGCAGTTAGACCCGGCAAAGCGACCGACGACAACGCCTCCAAGGCGCAGACGGGGTCAGAGCGGAGGGGAGGAGGACGTCAACAGGACTGGCTCGGGAGCGAGGCCAGCTCCGGAGAGGAGGGGCGGGCTCAGGAGAGGCAAACGGCGCAACGGCCGTTGCACGAGGATAGGTCGAGCCCAAGGGCAGATGTAGGTAGGCAGTTATGCTGGGACGAGAGGAATGCAGAGGCCAGAGGGAAGAAGAGAGGGCCGGAGGCTCGCCGAAGCCTTATGGGGAAAGAGCGGCACCATGAGACTCGAGCTGCTGCCCACTCGCAGGCGGTCGATCAGCGAGCCAGCCGACACGAACGAATCCAATAATAAGAAATATTAAGCCAAGGCAAGGCAAGGCGAGGCAAGGCAAGGCAAGGTACCTTACGTTAATTACAGCGCCGTGAGGGGGGGCTCGGTGCAGGAGTCGACAACCACCAGTAAGCAGATGGGGTTGCTCTACGCCACTCCCGCGCAACGGACAGCCGCAGGAGCCTGACAGGTGTGCGCGCGCTTTGCGGTGTGGTAGGAATCTACGGTTTGCATTTTATTCCTTCATGCCGCTCGCGGGCATAACCAGCGACGGCCTGGGCAAGCAAGGTACAGCGGGCGAGCTGGTGAGCTGGCGTGCGCGACTAGCCGCTGCAGCTACAGCGCCCGTGCATTCGTCCGCTGCGCGCGATGCGTTGTCTGGTCCTCCCAAAAGCAACCGTTCAAGCAGCGCAGCGCAGAGCCCGCCGCGAGTCCACAGCACCGAGTTGAGAGCGCTGGCCGCAAGGCGCTGGGCCGACCGCCGAGGCTGCTCGGCTGCCGCGAAACACAGAGGTATCCAGGGCTCCCTCAGCTTCGCGACGGCCGGTCACACGGCCACCATGATTCTATCGACGGGGCAGGGGGGTCCCGCTGGTGCAACACAACGCTTGCAGACAGAGTCGGCGGCGGCGGTGGCCAATGGCTTGCGGTTTCCGAGCACCGAGCAACAAGGTGTTTGCGACAGGGGACGTGTCGCTGGATCATGGTGCTGGCCGACGTGATCGGGGTGGGTTGCCAGAGGTGAGATGAGTTGGCACTGCATCGTGCATCATGCATGGCCGTGGCCGTCTTGTACGAGTGCCGTCCGTCCACCAACGACTCCCTGCTCGAACTGCTTCGCAGCCCACCGTCATGCAGCCATCCATCCAATCCAGGCCATCCACGAAACCGCATTCGACGGCGCGCCAATCTTGTTCCTCCACGCCATGTGCAGCATCGAGAGGGCCCCCCCACCCCTGGCCCCAGGGCCCCAGGGCCCCAGGGCCCCAAGGTGTGCCAACTCACCTCTGGGTCCAATCACGCGCTACCCACCTCGTACTCGTACAAGCTCGAGCAGCGTACCGCCAGCGTCAAGACCCCGACGTGCGCGTCTCCCAAAATCTCTTGCGCCTGCCGTCTCGCCAGTTCACAGCTCCAAGCATTGAGAGGCCACATCCTCAGGCTTTGTTCGGGCGGGCTATTTATTCCAGGCGCGGGAGCGATATGCGCGCGCAGGGGGCGGAGGAGACCCCCCGTGGATGAGCTGCTCACGGCACCCGCGCGGCATCGTCTCGAGAGGCTGGCCATTCTTCCACTCATCATGGATGGTGCACACCCCATTGACTTCGTCGTCGACGTGTCACGCGGACCGTGTCGAGGACTGTCAAACAGACCCATCCATGATGCCACGAGGTCACATGATGGCTGTCGCACACCGCAGGGAGCATCATCTCTCTCGAGCCTGTCGTGCCCTCCAATGGCCGTGTGCCAGTCGATATCGCCTGTCGTGGGCGCGTGCAACGGCAGATCCGACATTGTGCATGTAGTCTCAAATGTCCGATGAGGACCCGCCTCGCTTGCATGTCTCAGATGCAACCGTGAGAATCTTCTTGACCAGCGACTTCTAGCGACGTGCTCTTGGCCACTCCCAGCAGCCAGAGAGGGACGTTCATCTCCAAGAACCGTATGATATGCATTGGTCGCACGAGTACTGCATTGGAGGCGCCGTTCGCCTACTCTGCCTGCTCTTGGCTGCCTCTGCAGCGACACGTGGAGCGACGGGATCGTTGTAGGTCAAGCTCTTTGCTGCTCACCGCCAACGTCTGCGAGTCCCGATTTCTTTTGTCTGCTCATTAGTTCACTTCGTCCTAGCTGGCCTCCATCATCATGAAATCCACTAAATGGAGACTTTCGGCATACAATCGACTCATCAGTCACAAATCAGGTTGCAAGCATCTCGGGAAACTAACGTGCCGGCGTAATTCATATATAGACTCGTAGCTATTTTGTGACCTCAAGCACTAACATAATTGCTATACCCGTCCCTTGCCATTCCGGGGCGTGGTATGCCCTCATTTCCTTTTCCCATGCCTATGTGGCGAAGCCATGACGCTATGTGAACCGTCGCCCTGCCGCCCAGAAACTGTTTCATGACTCCCCTTTCTATGTTTCCGCCGCTCAGCACTCCCGGCCGAAGCGAACATCAAACTCCTTGAGCACGCTCATGATACTCGCCGCCTCAACTTCAATAGCCTGCCGGCCCCGATGCGCGCCGGCGCGAATGCTCCCGTTCGGCGTTGTGGCTTTGAGCTTGGGCAGCCACGAGCCGATATCGTCGGCCGCCCGTTCAAAATTTCGGTGGCTCGACAGCGTCTGGTAGGCCTCCGCACAGCTCAAGCCGAGGCTGGGCAGGCTGGGCAGGGTGATCTTCTCCTTTTCAGGGCCAGATTTGCAGCAGCCGCCGCCGGCACCTTTGCCGCCGCAGCAGCCGCCTCCGGACGATGCTCCCTTTTCACGGTCGAACTTGGCGGACATGAGTCGACAGAAGAGCCCTGACTTGGGGTCTGCCTGGCACTGAGCACAAGTGCCTGGACCGTTTGCGCCACAGCCACGAGAGTCGGACTTCGTGGGTTTCTTGTGAGGCTTGGGCTGTGTGCGGCGAGGAAGCTTGACGGCACCATCGGCCGTCATTTCCATGAACAGCGGCTGCGGGTGAATGTCTGGCTCCGAGGGTGGTGGCGTCTGTGTCTGGTGCGAGATATGAGGCAGTGACTCCGCGGTGGGTGTCATGGCCGGGGTGGCCATGGCGGCGTCCTCTGCGCACATGCAGTAGGTTCCATCCTTGCAGAAGCCGCAGCTATCCTTGAAGGGTAGGGAGTTTGCAGAAGGCATCTGAGGGTCAGATGGGGGCATCTGATAAGGCGACGGCTGGACAGAAGTGGCAGCCATCCGCTTGGAGAACAAGGCTGTGAAGTCTGTCTCGGAGTCAACCGACGGGCCTACATTCGATCGGTGCCGCTTCCCATTGGACGACGGGTTTGACGGCGAGTGCGGCCGCTTCAAATCTTGGGCGGGGCTGACGATGTTCTCCATTTCCCCAATGCACTGGCAAGGCGCGCCGAAGCCACACTTGCCACACCCGCTGTTGGCAGAGGCGAGGACCTCTTCCGCACAGGCGCAGGGTCCCGTGGGAGAACAATTGCCGCAGGTGAGAGGCGCGTCGACGTCATCGTGCTGCGAGTGCATGTCCATACTCTCGGGAGGCGTAATTATCTGGGAGATGGAAAAGTTCCTGCCACCGCCGTGCTGAAGCTGCCGCCCATCAGACATGCTCTGCCGCTGGGAGTGATGGGTTGGGCTGTGCGGCTGGCTGTGGGCGTGGCGATGGGGTCCACTCATGCTTGAGGCTCGATAAAAGTCTTCATCATGCCGCCTCTTGAGCGTCTCGGCCTGCGTCTCGGCGCGGATGCGTTCCTGGCGCTCGCGGTCGAGCATGTTCTCCAAGAGCATGCACCGCGAACGGAACGACTGGAGATCGAGCTCGAGCCCATGTATCTTCTCCTTCAGGTCGGCTTCTTGCTTCTCGTGCGTCTCACGCATCTCATCGAGCTGGATTTCTAGCTCGCCGACGCGCGCGGCCCGGCGTTCACGGAAGGCTCGCTGGGCTGCCCGGTTCTGAGCCTTGCGCTTCGTCGGGGGCGTGTCGGTGGCCGGCTTGCGGCCGGGCTTGGGCCGCGGGGGGATGACCCATTCCTTGGAGGTCATGGACATCTTGGGCGCCTCCTGCATCGGGCTGGGGCTGATGACGGCGGCCATGGTCATCTTGTCGGCCGATGGCGGCGCCGAGAGACGAGGCAGGCCGGCCGGGGCGACGGCGGCTTTTGCGGGGGCCGCCTTGGGCTGCTGCCTGTTGGGGAGCGGCGCGCGGGCCGGGGCGGGAACGGCAGTGGTGAGCGATGCGTCCTGGGCTCCTCTGGAGGACGATGTAGGACGGGATGCTATCTGCGGACGAGCGTTGCCAGCGTCTTCCTGGCGGTGAGTTGATGGGGCGAGAGGTGGTGGTGCGGTGGTGGTTGCCATGACTGGTGGGTTGGGTTGTCGGGTTAGTGGACACTGGCCACTGTGGGTGCTGCTGGCCTGTGATTCGTCACACGGCGCTGTGACCTCGGAGCTCCGAGTCGGGCAACCCGCATGTGCGTCCGGCGACGACGAAAGGCCGGCCGGTGCCTGAGAGAGTCGCTTGCGTTCCGTGCCGAATGGCTATCGGAATTGCTGGGAGTCGGAGGGCAGGCTCGAGATGCAAAATAAGCTTGACTGCAGTCGGATCTGCCTCGGTGCAGAGGAGCCGCTCCTGACGCTCACCAGCACGGGACCTGGCACAGGTGCAGACGGGGAAGCTCGCCAGAGCAGGCTTGGGCTCGATAACACGGTGCAAGGTACCTTATCGTGCTGCCAGGCGGATGCGGTGAACAGCTGACGTGTCGCTGCAAGAAGTCGTCCTGTCAGTTACAGTCGGCACAGCGCGTCTCGCGTCCGAGTCCGGATTGATTGACGATGAAGAAAGAGAATGAAAAGCAGGAAGAGGCGAGCAGCGCGGGGTACGAGAGAATTTGCGATTTTCGGCGCTTGTGTCCCGAGCGCAGCCGCGGCCCTCCCTTATGAGGGAGCCTGTGGTCCGATTCCAGGAGAGGCGCCGGGTGGGATGGTGGACCCTGATCGATTGATAAGATTTGATTGATAAAAATTCGCATGCCGCCCACAGCGCTAGGGAGTCCAATCGCTTCGGTTCTCCACATCCTGCATCCGTCCAGCTGCGTCGAGCAAGGGCATCGGCAGCTTCATGTACTAAGAAGCTTCTAGTTGCGAGTGCCATCGACACGACCGACGATCCAAAGCTCCCGGGTTTGCGTGCCTCGGGGCCAGCGAGCGACTTGGCGTCATGGCGTGTCACGTCAGCCCCTCAGTGGCCTCACCAGTGAGGGCCAGTGCTTACTACCTTGCCTACCTAGGTACCTATGATCTGGGCTGCCTTGCTTGTGCGACGCCTGGCCAAGGGTTCCCTGCACCAGTCGTACTCGTACGAACGCCGCGTGTTTCAATAGCGCGCGACCATGTATTCCACCAGCACTGCCCGGTCTGCCCAACCAGCGCCCCCTCCAAAAAGAATTCCAAGAAAACCACAGGTAACATTTTCGCTCCTTGGCCAATACCGCACTTAACCTTACTCGTGCGGAGTACACCGACAGAACCGTCGCAAAAGCGACGGACTTCGTCGGCTACTGAGCGGAGGAGGGAGCAACGTTGGTGCGGATCGTGCCAGATCCGTATGCGACGATCTCGCCGCGCGGACTCCCATCCGCGGCAACCGGGTCCCTCAACGAATCAATCGCATGTACTGTAGAAGGATGAACCACTTTTGTCTTTTCGAGGGCCACTTTGTACGTAACAGTGGCCAAAGTCGGCGACTGCAACGAGGGCATCGCCAGACTGGGTCGTACGGACTGGACAGGCAGGATGCAACTAGTGGGGTTATGCACAAAGCCATCCAGGTCGGCGCCTGGTGCCAGGTGTGGCCTCGAGCTCTGACCCAGCCAGATACCCCACGCCCTCACGGCCAAGTACCGCTCCTTGAGTCCGCGGCGCGGCAGTTGCTTCAAGCACACAAACAACCAAAGAGACGCATGTGATTCTGCGCTTGACTCGGGTCCTCGCCAATCCACCAACCTCTCACCATGGCCCAACTCGAGGCCCTGCCTTCACGCCCACGCCCCACCTCGTCCTCGTCGGCCGTCTTCAACCTCCCCTCGTCTGGCTCGTCCGACGTAGACGACGACGCTCCGCTCCCCTTCCCGGCCGCCCTCCCCCGGTCCGACTTCCTGAAGCCCGACTTCCAGCCCGCCGAATACCTCTCCGCCCTCCCTAACCGCCATCAGACGCTTGAGGACCTGCGATCTGACCTGAGGGAGCGCAGCAGCGCCATCAGCGCAGAGCTCCTCGAGCTCGTCAACTCAAACTACACGTCCTTCCTGTCCTTGGGATCCGAGCTCCGCGGGGGCGACGAAAAAGTTGGCGACGTCAAGGTCGCCCTGCTCGGCTTCCGGCGAGCCGTGGACGAGGTCAAGACCAAGGTAGGCAAGCGGAGGGAGGAGGCGCACAAGTTGAGCAATGAACTCCGCGACGTACGCGAGAGCATCGAACAAGGACGCAAGTTGATTGAGCTGTCGGATCGGCTGTCCGCTTTGGAAGAGAGACTGGCAGTTGACAGCCTGCCTGCGAACTCTGAGGGGGAATGGGACTCTGATCAGGACGACGAGGAGGCCGACGAAGACGAAGACGCAGCCGGTCTGGTCGGAAGTCCACCCGCAAAGCTGCTGCAGTCTGCACGCGACTACAACCAAATAAAGACATTGGCGAACAGTCTCGATCAACAGCATCCGTTTGTCGTCAAGATGGAGGCTCGGCTAACAAGATGTCGCAACACACTGCTTCTGGATCTGGGAAACGCGCTCAAGGAAGCCAGAGGTGCCGGCCCGCAAGGTCACGGTCGGGTGTTGAAGTACCTGGAGATATACCGCATACTGGATGCTCAAGAAGATGCCGTCAAGGGCCTACGCGGGAAGTGATTCTGCATGTCACGCCACGCATATAGAACAAGCAGCTCAGATGATACCCCGTCAAAATAATGGATTCAAATCGGCGTGGGTGGATCCATTTCGACACATAGCCAGGATATTGTACAATAATACACGTGCCTCTAGGCAGCTTACATGACATTAGACAGCGCCTCAGGAGTCACCGTGTCCTCGCCATCCTTCAGCTTTCCGTTCAAGCTCAGAGCAGGACCGTGCGTGGTGCTCAAAATGACCTCGTGGACCTCCTTGGAGCTCTCTTCCGAGATCTCGGCGCACTCGGACTTGATCTTCTTGAGCAGCGCCTGGATATTGGCCTTGAGCTGCTCAGGCGAGTATCCCAGCTGGCCGATGCCCATGCGAATGACGCCTTGCCGTTCACGGTAGTCTGCCGCGCCGGCGGAGTCTCGGATCGACTTGGTAACGTCGGCGACGATCGTCTTCATCCTCTTGCTGGGCATGAGCCCCTTGGGTCCGAGGATCTTTCCCAGCCCGGCCTTGTTGAGTGCCTTTTCGCTCGCTTCGTGGCAAATGAGTCGATCAAAGTCGATTTTCTCCTGGCGGATCGCCTCGAACAGCGTCTCCTCTCCGACAGCGATAGCGCCGGCTGCCGTCGCCGCGTTGGCGATGTCGCTGCCCTCGGGGCAGATGACAGCAATCTGCCAATCGCTCTGAACGGGGTGCGGGAGGCGGATGCTGTTCTTTATGACGGGGCCGTTGCGGGCCGTCTTGAGATTGATGTGAATTTCGTACTTGACAGACGCAGGGGGTTGGCCGACTTCGACGGCACGGAGAACCCTGAGGCAATGTCAGCACAATGCGACGCATCAGTCTGTCGGGAACCCGCACCTCATGGCTTCGCATAATGAGAACTGGGGGAAAGCCCTCTTCTCGAGGTTGTGTCGCTTGAAGTCCTTGGGAATGGTCCTCTTCTTGGTCGTCTTCTTGATCCTGACGACGGACGCCTGGCGGCTCTGCACCAGGGCCGGAGCCAGGAATCGTGGGATGGACGTGGCCGAAGGTCGCACCACCTGCGCGGATTGCGTCAGGCTGAGCCTGGCCATGGAGGCCAGGCATCGGTCGATTGGTGCCATGATGGGCTGTGGTTGAAGCTGCCGGTGAACTCGCCCCGGACGACGAGACGCGCAAAAACGTCAAAGGATGGTCTCGCGCTACTGCCTTGGAAGTTAGGCGCAAATTTGGCAGGGACATCTTATCGATAGGCTTGGGGCGCTGGGAGCGGCCCCTCAAACCCCTCCATTCCCCCACCACCGCGAAAATCCATTGACTCACTTGCATCATCAGTCACTCAAGCTTTTGCAAATTGTCTGTTTGAGCGTCTGGCAAACGTCGTTCAAAATGAAGCACGAGGAGCTCGAGACGCTCTCGACCAAGCTGTCCGGCGACTTCCGGTCCATCGAGCCCCATCTGCGGGACCTGGACAAGCACCTGACGCTGCGAACTTACCTTGAGGGCTACAGCCTGGGGGAGCTCGAGAAGAAGATCTGGCAGGTCCTCCGCGGAAACAAGGTCGCCATTGGCTTCATCCGAAGGAATGGCCTCCCCAACGTGACCCGATGGTTCACCTTCATCGAGCAGTCCCACCCCGAGGTCCAGGAGGAGACCAAGGCGGGGGATGCTTCCGCCAAGAAGGCTGGCGCCGCCAACTACAACCTGGCTCTCCAGGACACCGAGAAGGGAGTTGTGACTCGATTCCTTCCCGAGCCTTCGTACGTTGTTTCTCTTTTCCCTTTTCCCTTTGGACGACGTGCTGACGACCCGCAGCGGCTACCTTCACATCGGACACGCCAAAGCTGCCCTGCTCAGCGACTACTTTGGCCATGTTGCCAACAAGGGTCAGATGCGTCTTCGACTCGACGACACCAACCCTGCAAAGGAGAGCGAGGAGTTCCAGGATGCGATTGTCGAGGACCTGGCCCTCATGGGCATCAAGGCGGACGTTCTGACGTACACCTCGGACTACTTCGACTACCTGTACGACATGTGCAAGAAGCTCATCTCCATGGGCAAGGCGTACGCAGACGACACCGATCAGGAGACCATGCGAGCACAGCGAATGGACGGCATCCCTTCGAAGCGTCGTGATCGCACTGTCGAGGAGACTCTGCGGATCTTCGAGGAGATGAAGCAGGGCTCCGCGGAGGGTCAGGCGCACTGCATCCGCGCCAGAATCTCGGCCGACGACCCCAACAAGGCCATGCGAGACCCCGTCATCTACCGCTGCAACGTCAACGACGCCCACCACCGGACGGGACGCAAGTGGAGCATGTACCCCATGTACGACTTTGCCTGCCCCGTCGTTGACAGCCACGAGGGAGTCACGCACGCCCTGCGATCCACCGAATACACGGACCGCAACCCGCAGTACCAGTGGTTCCTGGACACCCTGGGGCTCCGTCAGGTTCACATGTGGGACTTCTCCCGCATGAACTTCATCAGGACGTTCCTGTCGAAGCGCAAGCTGGCGAAGCTGGTGGACTCCGGGAAGGTTTGGGGCTGGGACGACCCGAGAATGCCGACCATCCGCGGCGTGCGCCGCCGCGGCATGACGGTGGCGGCCCTGCGAGACTTCATCATTCGACAGGGCCCGAGCCGCAACGTCGTCGTCATGGACTGGACCAGCTTCTGGAACGCGAACAAGAAGGAGATCGACCCGGTCGTGCCGCGCCACACCGCGCTCCTGCAGAAGGACATGGTCAAGGCCCAGCTGACGGGCGCCGAAGCTCCCTCTGCCGTTTCCGTCGAGCAGCGTCAGAAGCACCCCAAGAACAGCAGCGTCGGCATGAAGGACGTTGTGTTCTCGTCTGAGATCTACATGGACCAGGAGGACGCGAAGAGCTTCAAGGCCAACGAGGAGGTGACGCTTATGGGCTGGGGCAACGCCTTTGTCCGCGAGATCGCGGCCAAGGACCCCATCACGGACATGACGCTCGAGCTCAACCTCAAGGGAGACTTCAAGGCCACGGACAAGAAGATCACGTGGCTGTCTGCCAAGGGCCTGCAGCTGGTGCCGGCCGAGCTGTGGGACTTTGACTACCTCATCACCAAGGACAAGCTGGAGGAGGACGACAACGTGGAGGACTTCTTGAACCCCAACACGGCGAGCTTCGAGGACGCGTGGTGCGACGCCGGCGTCGGGCAGCTCAAGGCGGACGACATCATCCAGCTGGAGCGACGGGGCTTCTACAGAGTAGACAAGGGCCTGGGCGACTGGAAGCAAGGCGAGGCCGGCCCCAAGGGCCCGAGGGTGGTGCTGTTCAACATTCCGACGGGCAAGGCCACGAAATGAGGAGCCAGGTGCATCTGATAAAAGTAAATACTTGAAGATTTAGCAATGCAGACTCAAGAGCCACCCCAGCTGACCCAGGTGAAATGTTGCATCGGTTAGTACGAAGACACTACAAGCAGACCAGCATGTCGCGGAGCTTGTCCAGGACCAGCCGTTGCCGGTCATCGTTGATAGTGGTCTTGTCAGCAGCATCGCCGACGCTGACGGCGATGCGGCAGCCGCCCTTCTCGAGGACGCGCAGCTCAGTGGGCAGCCTCCTTTTGCCGCACCAGGGAATGTCGTGCTTGGAGAAGACACCCGGGTTGATGCGTGTCAGGATCCATTTGAAGTCGGAAACGTTGGCACATTCGTCAGTGACGTCGGGGAAGTTGACGTTGAGGAAGACGCCCTTTGGGAGGTAGGGCTTGCCCGAGGCGACAAGCTTGTCGGTCAGCACGGTGGCCAGCTGGGCCCAGACGAGGCTGCGCCTGGGTACGGGGGAGACGTCCCAGGGATTGCGCTCCTTGGAGGCGCCGGAGAAGGCGATGGCCGGGACGTTGTCGCTGTGCGCGGCGAAGCAGGCGGCGCCGACGGCGCCCGAGGAGGGCACGGCGAGCCACAAGGTCGAGCCGACGCTGGGCCCGGCGACGGCGAGGTCCGGGCGCTTGCCGGCCCACTGGCGCGGCCCGGAGCGGCGGATGCCCTGGCGCACGGCGGAGACGGGGAACGAGTTGACCCAGCGCAGGTCCGGGCGGGAGGCGTTGGCGCCGAAGGGGCCGGCGGGCGCGGTGCAGCTGTTGTAGTGGCAGGGCGCGTCGCGCGGCTTCGGCGGCGAGTCGAGCGACCCGGTGCGCCGCCGGTTGTCGGCGGGGGCCGACAGCACGACCGAGTGGCCCGCGGAGCGCAGCGCGTCGTTGAGCGTGCGGACGTGCAGCTCGGCCCAGCCGTCCTCGTTGGTCTGGAGAATGCGGGCGGCGCGCGCGGGCAGGGCGACGAGGAGCGCGGCCGCGCCGAGGAGGGCGCCCGGCCGCATCTATCGTTCAGCCGTCGCTTTGCGGGCGGGGGAGGTGGTGTAAGTGGTGGTGGTGGTGTAAGTGGTGATGGTGGTGGAAGCGGCGGTTGTGAGCCGTCGGGGCAGGGCAGCACGGCGCCGCAGCGAGAGCACACTGAGATGGGAATGCGCCGCTCGATGGCTTTTCTCTTCCCCGCCGGTGACTGAGGGAAGCCCAAGCCCAGTGCCCGAGATGATGAGCGAGGACTCTGGTGCGAGGTGCGTGCTCGGGAGGAGTAGCTACGTTACCACAGCAAAATTGTGACGACGGCACTCATGCGCAGCATAGCCCTCCTCCTTATGTATCTTGACACCCCCAGCCCCCAATTTGCGCAGAATTCTAGCACGCGGGAGGATTCGAGCGAAGTGATTCATCAAGGCAGCTCTTAGGTAGATATAGCTTAAGTCAATTGCATCACCACTGCTCTTTGGCTCTGGTCCCTCTGCTACTACGTAAAACCTAAGGTAGCATTCGAGCCGGCCAGCGCTTTAGCTCGAACTAGGGAGCTTCGGTTCCGTTCCTTGGTCGCGATAGGAGGTCGGTGCGGGCAGGGAAGTTAAAAGGTCAGACCTCCCGGGCTATATGACCGACCACACGGCCCGCCCTCTCCAGTCTGCATCGGCTTCGTGGCCCTCCGCTGTGGCAGTGACGTTGAGTGAACTCGTTGCTTTCCGCGAGAGACTTGTTTGCAGGAGTGCATGCTTGCAGGTCTCGCACTATCCGGCAAAAGCTGAGTGTTGGATGCTGTGCAATATACGAGTATAGGGTGGCCAAGTCGTCCGACGTCGGAGCGCGCGCCTGAAAAATGCACACCGGACAACAGTCGCGAGTTAGCTTGAATGAACATGCTTCAATAGAACCAGGATTCACTTCCACGTCTTTGCTACGTACACTGCAATTCGAAGAACAGAGCCGTTGTCGACTTGAAGCCACAGTCGGCGCGGCCCCTCCAGCGCCGTCCTCCGTCCTAGGCCCGATCGGAGCTGTGTCGTCACTCCGCCGCAGTCATTGGCCAGCTCTAACATCAACGGATCCGCATCGGCCGCTTTTTCCAAAGCAACAGCCAAGCCCACCGCACGCGAAGCAATATAAAGACCGACCACAGGTGCCATTTGTCTTCACGAACCCTCAGCTCCAATGCTCCATTATCAATTCCCCTCCTCCTCGTCCCGTCCAGTCAAGGCCTCCCATGTCGGAGAATGCAAGCACTGCAAGCACCGCCCGTGAGCTCCGGGCCCGTCGCCGCCACGGCCCCCGAGGACGAAGCCAAACATGAGCAGCAGCCCGACAAGCAGGACGAGAAGGTCTCGGCCTTCAGGTCCCTCGGCTGGCTCGACCGGTATCTCGCGCTCTGGATCTTCCTGTCCATGGCTGTCGGCATCATCATCGGCAACTTCGCCCCCAACGTCGACGACATACTGCAGAGCGGCCGCTTTGTCGGCGTGTCCGTGCCCATTGGTTCGTGTCTCTCTCGCGCCCGACATACTTACTGACTGGACGGGACTGAAACTGACGCGGGCAACAGCGGTCGGGCTGCTCGTCATGATGTACCCCATCCTGTGCAACGTGCGCTACGAGACGCTGCACGTCATCCTGCGGCAGAAGGCGCTGTGGAAGCAGATGGGATTCAGCATATTCGTCAACTGGGTCGTCGCGCCCTTCTTCATGGTACGCGGCCGCCCTCTTGTCTACCTTAGCTAGCTAATGTACATGCGAGCCCTGTGGCCCCGGCTGCTAACACCGTCGCAGCTCGCCCTCGCGTGGGCCTTTCTCCCCGACGAGGCCGGCCTGCGCACCGGCCTCATCCTCGTCGGGCTCGGCCGCTGCATCGCCATGGTGCTCATCTGGAACGGCCTCGCGGGCGGCGACGCCGAGTACTGCGCCATCCTCGTCGCCGTCAACTCGGTCCTGCAGATGGTCCTCTTCGCGCCCCTGGCCGTCTTCTTCGTCAGCGTCGTCGGCCGCGAGAGCGGCGGCGACATCCACAAGCTGTCCTACTCGGTCGTCGCCACCAGCGTCGGCGTGTTCCTGGGGATCCCGCTCGGCGCCGCCGTCGCCACCCGCCTGGGCCTCAGGAGGCTGGCCGGCCCGGAGTGGTACGAGCGCGTCTTCGTGCGCTTCGCGTCGCCGTGGTCGCTCATCGGCCTGCTCTACACCATCGTCGTGCTCTTCGCCGCGCAGGGCAGGCACGTCGTCCGCCAGATCGTCTCCGTCGTGCGCGTCGCCGCCCCCATGGTAGTGTACTTCTTCGTCATCTTCTCCGTCACGCTCTGCGTCGCCCGCCGGCTGGGCTTCGGCTACCGGCTCGCGTGCACGCAGAGCTTCACCGCCGCCAGCAACAACTTCGAGCTCGCCATCGCCGTGGCCGTCGCGACCTTCGGGCCCGACAGCGACGAGGCGCTGGCCACGTCGGTCGGGCCGCTGATCGAGGTGCCGGTCCTGCTGGGCCTGGTCTACCTCGTGCGGTGGCTGGGCAAGCGGTGGCGCTGGAAGGAGTAGGTCCAAAGAACAGAAACCGCGTATATACCCACGCCTCACCTCGCTGCCGGGCATGTCCGTGGCGGGAGGATGAGGCCATCATATAGAGTAGACACCAGTGTTGAATCAGATGTGGCCACCGCTCTCCAGGATTTGGAAGAGCATCGTGTTCTTGACAAAGCAATCGTCCTGGGCGTTGCACCCGAGCCTCTCCTTTGCCAGCTGGCGGTCCACGTGGCCCTGCATCTCGGCAATGATCTGGGCCGCGGCGTTGCAGTCCATCTCCATGGACGAGGGCACGACGGCCGTATCGCTGGGAGACATTGCTTGTACGCCGTTTGATGACGGCGTGACCGCGCCCGGGCTGGGGCCCGCCGTGGAAGGACTCTCGGCCCTGGAGTCTGGAGCGGGCATTGTGCACTGCGTCCTGCCGTCGCAGCATCCCTGCTGCACGCTCGCAGAGGCGAGGACGTCCAGCTTGTCGAACGGCGTAGCGCCGTGCTGTCCCCAAGGCGGGAGTGCGTAGTGATTTGTCCCGGGCGGCATAGACCAGCCGCTCGCCTCGTGCGTTGGAACTTGGCCAAAGGCGGTATTGCTGCCCTCGCTGCTCCCGCGCGAGCTAACGTTCGTCGATCGAACAACGCTCTGCTCAGCAGCAAGCGGCTTTGTATCCTGAGGAGGCTTCGTGTCCAGCGGCGTCGCTCCATCCTGCTGGTCCACCGCACGCAGGCGAACCGTCGACAGGGTCTGCGCGGCGTCCTGGTCCTGCGATGACTGCAGGAACTCGTCGACGTCGGATTCGGAGGCGCCCAGCTGCCACAGCATGGCGCGCAGCCGGCCGTTCTCGATGGCGACGGTGCGGGCCGCCTGCTGCATCTCGAGCGTGGCCTCGACGCCACGCCGCTCGTACTCTTGGATCCTGCGCTCCATGCCCTCAACGTACTCTTTGCGGCGGGCCCGCGAGCGCCGCTGGTTCTCTCTGATGCGAATTGCCGACGCAGAGGTCGCGCTGGCAGCCTGGAAGCGTCGTCAGCAGAGCTCGTCACAGCCATCGCACTGCCAAGCCAAAAGCTTTTTCTGTCGAAGCACGTATTGCGTCACTGCGAAGAACGCTCGTCACGCAGCAAGGGAAACAGTAAAAGCAAAAAGGGAAAAAAAGGAAAACAGAATTCGACTCACTTTTTCTCCCGCCATGACCGGTAATGCAGAAGCCTTTGCTCTCTTCTCGACTCTTGAGACACAATGGGCAGCAGACGATGCAAAGAGTTTCTCGAAAAATGACTTTCATGCGTGTGGAGTCAGGGTCCTTCTTTTCAGGAACGCGCGCGTGTGCTTGGAGCCAAGCCAACTCCACCAATTCCAGCCATTGTCGGGCGACGCTTGCCAGGGGTCCGGCCTCTAGGGTCTCGCCTCAAACCACGCTTTGAGTCTCGGTGGATGAATACACTGTTCCGTTTGTGGCAATGAACTGTCTTGATACGTAAATGCGAGTATATTTTCTCGCGGGCTTACGAGTATGTGTAGGGCGAATCCCACACGTTGTTGGGCACGCGCACTGGGCATGAACAGCTGCGGCAAATTCACGACACTTGCCCACAGCGCAAGATCCAATTGGCGCACGCCACCATGGCAATTCATCTTGTATTCTAACGAGATGCTTGTAAATGAGCAAAGGGTATCATAACCTGCGTCCCAGCAGCTCCGTATTCCTCGGGAATTCGGCCATCCAGCCCAGCCTCTCGCCCGTTCCATCCCATCCCCGTCCGTCACTTGAAGAGCCTCTTCCGCGTGCGGGTCGAGAACCTGTCCACCCCGTCTGCCTGCTGCGCGTGCCACAGCTGCTGCGTGCCCACGCCGTGGCCCTCGCCGCAGAGCTTGTACCGCCGCCACGCCTCTCGCAGGTGGTCTGGCCGCAGCGGCCCTCGTCTCAGGTCGGCCTCTTCCCCGGCGGCTGTCTCGTTTGCCGACGGCGGTGGTGTTGGGAGGTCGCTCTGCTTCTCTCCGGCCGCGATCATTTCCTCCTGCACGTTTCGCGCCGACTCGATGATCTCGCCGGCGAACAGCTTGGCGACGGCCTTGACGGCCGTGCTGACCATCTGGGGCACCGACTGCGACACGGTTGCGTTGACCACCTGGCCCAGCCGTTAGTGGACCATCCGCCACGGTGACGAGGTAAAAAGGAGAGACCTACCCGCTTGACGACGGCATCCGACAGCTTGGCCGCGCGCCACAGCTCGTAGCGGTTGTACTGCTCGCTGTCGAAGGCCTCGACGAGCATGGCCCGTAGTCTTATTTCCTCCTGCTTCTGCTCCTGTGTCCGCGCGACCACGTCCTCGAGCGCCATCTCCTCCTTCTCGTCGTCCTCGTCGTCATCGCCCTCCTTGTCGGCGCCATGGCCGCTCACCGTCGTCGGCGCCTTGCCGCCCACGAGGCTGGGGGTCCGCTCGGCCGACTCGTCGCCCTTGGCGTGCTTGGACTTGCGGCCGCGCTTCTTCTTGGGCGCGCCGCTCGCCGTGGTGCCGCTGACGGCGCTGCCGCTGACGATGGAGGCGGCGTCGACGGACGGGGAGCGCGCGTAGGGAGAGCGGCCCTCGGGCGGGAAGGATGTCTGGCGCAGGGGGTGCGTCAGCGAGGACGACTGTGACAGCGTCGAGGGCTTGCGCCGCTTCACGTTCGGGGCGTTGACGTCGATGGTGGATGAGCGCTTCTTGTTCGGCAGCTGGGCGGGAGACGGGTTGGGCGGCGACATGGCCAGCGGCGAGGCTGCGTACGGCGGCGAGGCCATGATGCTGGGTTAACGAGAGCCGGAAGGGGTTCGAGGCGAGGACGGCTGCCGACGAGCACAAGGTCCGGGGCGGCGTGAGAAATGAGCGGCGCGAGAGGGGTGGTAGGCCAACGGAGAGCGGGAGAGTGAGGTGACGAGTGGGTGGTGAGTGTCGCTGGAGATCGTGGTGGTTGTCTGATTGCACGCGTTCGGAGCACAACAGCGCTGCCGAGCCGCCTCGCAGGCGCCGTGTCACATGACTGCGTCCGCAAGCAAGCGCCTCCAGCACAGTGCCTAGTGCCTGACGTCAAGCCACTGGATAAGATAAGGCAAGCTCAGGACCCTGGGGAATTTTCAGACGCCTCCCCCAAGCCAACGGACCCTCCGACGCCAGCCGTCGGCCAGCAGCGCCATTACTGGCTCGTCAGCATTGGTCGGAAAAATCCCCCGCGGGTGACGCCTCCATTGGCCTCCGCCGACCTCGCTCGCTCGCTCGCTCGCAATCCCTCTCCATCCTCCATCAACCCCATCCTCCTCCTCCCCCACCCCAGATCCTGTCGCGCACATCCGCAATGGCCCAGCAGGACGGCCCCGAGAAGCGCTCCGCCGCCGCCGTCAGCGGCTCGGGCTCCTCGACGAGCGACGAGTCGACGGGCGGCCGCAAGCCCAAGCGCCGCGACACGCGCAACGGCTACGAGGCCCGCCGCCCCAGCGCCTTCGAGCAGCGCCGCAACAGCCTGGGCAAGGCCGCCCGCGATCCCCGCGACGAGGCCCCCGTCACGAGGCGAGCCCCCATCGCGGGCCAGGGCCAGAAGGTCAGGGCCCCGAGCCCCATCATCGAGGCCGACGGCCTGAGCCGGCCGAGTAAGCCAACCCCCCCCCCCCC